>CM067298.1:25604527-25759713 GCA_034231615.1 Meghimatium bilineatum | reverse complement strand
GTTAAGAATCGGAGATATATATATATATATATATATATATATATATATATATATATATATATATATATATATATATATAAAACCGATTCTTAACTCCCCCGAGTAAGTGACTTCTCAAAACAATGCACGCCGCTGTGAATTATTCTGTGTAAAAAAATAAAGCTCTAGATAAACCTTCCATGTGCAGGACATTATAAAAGAGCTCCATTGTTCATAATTCCTAGGGACAATTACAAACATACAGCCGATTCATATATATGAAATAAAATAGGATTACGCGTCGTATACGCATTAAATGCAATGATAAATGTATTTACATTCCAACCATTGCTAGCACTCAACATTAAAAACATTCTCATGTCAAATACTAAAAAGCAAAAATTCAATGAAAACAGATTCCCCAAGTTTGATTGAAAACACCCAGACGTGTAGAAAAAAGTCGAACAGATGATTCTGACGAATGAGGAAATTCAGGTGCCAATTGTGAAGTGTTGCATATACCAGTTCGACTTTATTTAACACGTATAGCATCGTGGGGTATGAACACCGAAAAAGACCTTATTAAAAATCAAAACTGAAGGTTGTTATCTACAAGGAAAATATCAATAGATAGATATATTGTACAGTATTCTGTTAGAGTGACATTTAGGAGAGACATGAATGACGTTTCTCAGTCATTGTAGCCTTCACTGCTGAAACGTCATATGATCTGGTCTGATAGTTAGAGTAGAGCTTAAATGAGTAGAGCTTTATTGACACACAAAGATCAACGGATACAAGTAGAATACATTTCTTCGGTGATACTTTATGTTGTTAAGAAGAAAAAGGCATAGAGGATTTACTTCATTGTACTAGGATTATCTCCAAATGTACCCCCGTCTCTTTTAACATCGCGACACTCCTCCTGCTGAGAGCACGAGTTGTACAAGGTAGTTTTAAGCAATAATCCACAGGATTATTCTGAAAAATCTACTTTGTAAACATCTCGTGCGGGATTCGAACATATCTTCACTTGATCGCATAGCGATCGACTATGTCAGGGAGATCCTCTATCCGTTATGTTGTGTAACTTTTAACAGTGAGACTGCAGTCTTAGCTCATTTCGGCAGAAACATTTGTTCTCTGCACATAATTTTTTGAAACGGGACCTGTCCGTGACTAACAATAATATTAGTAATGTTGGCTAATTCGGTAATTATCATTATAACGTGGCCCATTTGATTTTTCCTGTGATTTTCATTGCATGTCGATATAGAATATACACAAAGTGACCAATGAAAATCACAGAAAAAAATCAATTGCATAACTTTAGAAGGATGATTTCCAATGAGTCAGCAGGACTGTATAATTGACGAAAGACATGTCTTCTATTAGCTCATAAATCTCTATTTAAAAAAAAAAAAAAACTTGAAACATACAGCATATTTTCACTGCCACCTTTGTTTGTCAGATTTAGTACGGCCTTGGTTATCTCTACTATCTAACTCACCGTTCTTGGAGCCTTAGAATTACCCAAGAGATGATACTGCATCTGGAATGAAATACACACACAACAAAAAAAAAAACAGCCTTGGAGATAAGATTGAAATGCTGATCTTAACTTGACGAAGAGGTGTGCAATCTGCACATTGGTATAGGGCGAACAACATAACAAACCTGGTAACCTCAGAATGGAGAACTCATTATTAAAAAAAGAAGACAACTATAAAAATGATCAGCGGCTGTGATCTGATTGCATAGAAGTCTCATTCATGAGAGATACTGTTCAACTAGTTCCTTTTTCTTCTTCTTAATAACCGTCTACAAGACGAACAACGACTTCCGTACATATAAAAATAAGAAGCACGGGAAGACCATCATATTATTTTTTTGCCAAGAATAAGTCTATGGACAAGTCACAAATATGCAATCTGTGTCTACAATACTTCTATATCTTTCTTGCCCGACATCTGTAAGAGAGTCATTAAGTAAAGTTCTCTTCTCTCCCCCCCCCCAACCCTATTATTATAGAATGTCAGATTTCAAAGAAAATGATTAAAGTTCGCAGAAATACATGATGGTTAATGAATGGTTTATAAACATTGTAGAGAGTGAGACTGAGAATACCACGTGATCAGAAATGCCTTGTGATCTACTCAGGAAATGACAAGACAAGAAGACGTGACAAGAGTTAAAGAAACACAACATCATTACCGAGAAATGTGAAGATTTATAAATAGCATAATTGCTTCTGTTGTAATGAGTTCAATAATTCGGTACATGTTATAATATAAATATACATGCCTATATACATGCCTATATAAATATACACACTGATGTTGAATTGAGATGAAAGTGGTCTATATCCACCTTTAAGAAATCACTATAGTGGAGTAGAGTTATTTTGTTTGAAAAATAAATCGAAAAAAGTACTTAAAATGGGAACTCGGGTAATGCGACAGTTAATGAGAGGCATATTGATGAGAATGTAACCATAAGTGGCAATTATTAATGAGAGGCATGTTGATGAGAATGTAACCATAAGTGGCAATTATTAATGAGAGGCAAATTGATGAGAATGTAACCATAAGTGGCAATTATTAATGAGAGGCAAATTGATGAGAATGTAACCATAAGTGGCAATTATTAATGAGAGGCAAATTGATGAGAATGTAACCATAAGTGGCAATTATTAATGAGAGGCATGTTGATGAATGCAGTTATACGTGGCAACTATTCATGAGAAACACAGTACAACAACGGATTACTCACAGATTACACGGATATTTCCTCTATACTTCTCTGTAATACCTTATGATTGAAATGCATGTCAGGGGCAATTGTAAAGGGAATTGAAAGAGTGAAATATAGCCGTTTATTTATCCTAAGACAAACAGCAGATACTAAATAATAATACGTAGGTTCACATGTGGGATCTGGACGTTTCTCATGGATCATAGACCTATTTATTTATGTGACGTGTTCTTTACAGATGTTCTCACTGCCACTCTGTAAGCCTCACGGTTTTGTGCAAGCTGTCCAGCTTCGTATAGTGTCATATTAAGAGGGTCTTCGATATCATGTGTCCATCCATCATAGTCTTGGTATGCCTCTTGTTCTCTTTCCTGGAACTTTCCCCTCCATGATTAATGTTTTAAACCCACTGTGTCTCTTTATATGTACGAAATATGTTAGCTTGCGTGTTATTTTTTGTTAATTTTTGAGTGAATCATCTATATTTAGATCTATAATGAATTTAGATTAGTAATGAATCATCTAATATTCATTCAGTCTTTGTGGACGTTTCCTTTGGTTCGTCTTTCTGGCCTAAATCTACGATTGAAAATTTGCGTTTCTCATGGATCCTAGATCTACGATTGACAAATTGCGTTTCTCATCAAGAGACATGCTGTCAACCCTTCTCAAGATTCTGTCATGCTAAACATTGCAATTCCCCTTGTGTTTCTCGCAGATCTCGATCTTGTCAATTGAGTCCCACTCCCAACTGTCCGCAATGGCGCCTGGATGGATCCCATTTCACACGAGTACAATACTGTAATAGATCCCGCAGCTTGCCCTAGAGCATATACTCCTCATTTTATCGGGACAGATCAACTCTTCAAATTAATAACAATAACTAATGTCTAGGGTTGAAAGCATACGCAGGCATTTCTCCGATCAAGCTAATAATAACTAATGTCTAGGGTTGAAAGCATACGCAGGCATTTCTCCGATCAAGCTAATAACAATAACTAATGTCTAGGGTTGAAAGCATACGCAGGCATTTCTCCGATCAAGCTAATAACAATAACTAATGTCTAGGGTTGAAAGCATACGCAGGCATTTCTCCGATCAAGCTAATAACAATAACTAATGTCTAGGGTTGAAAGCATACGCAGGCATTTCTCCGATCAAGCTAATAACAATAACTAATGTCTAGGGTTGAAAGCATACGCAGGCATTTCTCTGATCAAGCTAATAACAATAACTAATGTCTAGGGTTGAAAGCATACGCAGGCATTTCTCTGATCAAGCTAATAACAATAACTAATGTCTAGGGTTGAAAGCATACGCAGGCATTTCTCCGATCAAGCTAATAACAATAACTAATGTCTAGGGTTGAAAGCATACGCAGGCATTTCTCCGATCAAGCTAATAACAATAACTAATGTCTAGGGTTGAAAGCATACGCAGGCATTTCTCTGATCAAGCTAATAACAATAACTAATGTCCAGGGTTGCAAGCATACGCAGGCATTTCTCCGATCAAGCTAATAACAATAACTAATGTCTAGGGTTGAAAGCATACGCAGGCATTTCTCCGATCAAGCTAATAACAATAACTAATGTCTAGGGTTGAAAGCATACGCAGGCATTTCTCCGATCAAGCTAATAACAATAAATAATGTCTAGGGTTGAAAGCATACGCAGGCATTTCTCTGATCAAGCTAATAACAATAACTAATGTCTAGGGTTGAAAGCATACGCAGGCATTTCTCTGATCAAGCTAATAACAATAACTAATGTCTAGGGTTGAAAGCATACGCAGGCATTTCTCTGATCAAGCTAATAACAATAACTAATGTCTAGGGTTGAAAGCATACGCAGGCATTTCTCCGATCAAGCTAATAACAATAACTAATGTCTAGGGTTGAAAGCATACGCAGACATTTCTCTGATCAAACTAATAACAATAACTAATGTCCAGGGTTGAAAGCATACGCAGGCATTTCTCCGATCAAGCTAATAACAATAACTAATGTCTAGGGTTGAAAGCATACGCAGGCATTTCTCTGATCAAGCTAATAACAATAACTAATGTCTAGGGTTGAAAGCATACGCAGGCATTTCTCTGATCAAGCTAATAACAATAACTAATGTCTAGGGTTGAAAGTATACGCAGGCATTTCTCTGATCAAGCTAATAATAACTAATGTCTAGGGTTGAAAGCATATGCAGGCATTTCTCTGATCAAGCTAATAACAATAACTAATGTCTAGGGTTGAAAGCATACGCAGGCATTTCTCCGATCAAGCTAATAACAATAACTAGTGTCTAGGGTTGAAAGCATACGCAGGCATTTCTCCGATCAAGCTAATAACAATAACTAGTGTCTAGGGTTGAAAGCATACGCAGGCATTTCTCTGATCAAGCTAATAACTAATGTCTAGGGTTGAAAGCATACGCAGGCATTTCTCTGATCAAGCAAAAACAAAAACTATGCAGTTATCTTTCCAGAAAAGAAGTGTTAGGACTGTCCATGAATAGTGGTAACAATTATATAACATTTTTGACCCGCGCCTCATTGTCACCAAATTATCAATAATTCAGGGATCCCCATGTCAACAAATTATCAATATTTCAGGGACTCCCACTGCCTCCTGTTTAACCATCCCCAAATTTGTTCTCATGAAAATAACGAAAGAATTACGTTTTGTTTTTAATTTGTCGAAACATTTTTCAAATTCAAACATTTAGTTGGTGTTTATAAAAAGTTAATGTTGATATCTACTTCTGTCAAATCTCCTCCCCTGTCAATAGCTGTCAAAATAGATCCCTTTCTCCACCTACACTCCCCATTTTGTAAAGTAGAGTATGTATAAACCCTGAATCGAAATATATTACTTAAACATTGGATAGAATAAACATTAGTTTCCAAATGCAATCATCATCTGATATGTTTTACTAAACTTGTAACTAATATTGCTAGGCTGATCCTCCGGTTGTATGTGCCCGTTATAATAACTAACGCCGATGGACGGTTTAATTAGTGTGTTCCTGTTGTGTACGTAGTCTTGTTGTGTACTCAATTTCATCATATTTAACTCGGTTACGCCCCTTGACTTATATTTTCTACTTTCGACTAGGTGTCTGTGTGAATACCAAGTGTCAGTGGACATTAGTATACATTCATATGTTAGGGGGGAAATTGTTCATTGTGTTTATGATTTCTATTCTCAATTCGTTGACTTAACCTAGTTCAGTGTAGCTGACCTTGTATTTGTTGTGAGCTTGTAGCGATTGAATTAGCCCTGAAAGAGCCACCTAGATCTAACTTAACACACTATATACAACACCATATAAGGATGGTCCGGCTCTGTGACGATGTCCGTCTGTGACGGCTAGGGTATCGAGTTCGATCCACAGGCAATTGTGCCTCCGGACCGTTAAGAAAACATTGGCAAACTACTAAACGTATTTATATTGTTTAGAAAATCACTACAGCCAAAAAAATCATGGTCTGATGGCTACGTCTTGAATAGGATACGCTACCAATTTGTAAAGGTATCCCATGATAAAAACGTTTGCTAAGTATTTCAAGTGTATTAGATTCAGGTATGAACTATATGTAACGAAGAATTAAGAAACGTTGTATATTGATGTTGCTATTGGTGTGGTACCCATTTCACTATAACATGTGTTTGTGAGGGAGGGGGAAAAGACGCAGTTTATGTGGTACAAAACTGAATGCATAAATAAATTAAAATAGTATAAATACTGAATATTTCATTTTTAGGAAACTAAGATGAAACTAAATAATATAAATATCATCATCATGTGACGTATTCTTTCAGAAAGTGGTCTTCCTTATGTACTCTCTGAACATTTCGCGATTCTTGCCGAGTTGACCTGTCGCAGCTAGAGATATGTTTACACAATCTAATATATCACCGCAACATCGTCGTCTTGGGCGCCCTCTTCCCCTGTTGCCGTTAACTCTGCCGTCAGCTATTAATCTTTTCATGCTGTTATATCTCGTTATATGACCCCCCAAAAAAACCAGCTTTTTTGTTAGGATGTTGTTAAGGAGCCAGTCCTCTTCGACATTTATTGGATTTTAACACTTCTTGATGTCTTTTTAGCTGTCCATGGTATACATAAAATTCTTCTGTAGCATCTCATTTCGAAAGCAACACTTCTCTTTGCTACCTTTTATTTAATGTCCATGTTTCACAACCATATATTACCACAGGAAATACGCATGTTCTGATCATACATAGTTAGGCTATGCTGTTGGTACCTTGCCAAAGATTTCTCATTTGGGCAAGGTTCAATGTCGCCATTGCAATTCTTCCCATGTTTCCTACAACAGTCTCCTGAGCTATTTATGTTTGTGCCCAAATACTCGAAATCTAATTCGAAATTGTTAATTATTATCTTCGGTTGCACTTTCACTTTATCCCGTGTCATAATTTTTGTTTTCTTCATATTTAAGAACAAGTTTTGGACTTCACTGTATTTTTGTTGTTTATAGTAACATTTACTTTAGACTTTAGATCATCTTCAAGGTTGTTTACCCAGTCAACAAAATTATATATTCTAGATGAACTGTTATTGCTGACATCATAAATTATACATTCTAGATGAACTGTTAGTGCTGACATAAATTATATATTCTAGATGAACTGTTAGTGCTGACATCATAAATTATACATTCTAGATAAACTGTTAGTGCTGACATCATAAATTATACATTCTAGATAAACTGTTAGTGCTGACATCATAAATTATACATTCTAGATGAACCGTTAGTGCTGACATCATAAATTATACATTCTAGATGAACTGTTAGTGCTGACATAAATTATATATTCTAGATGAACTGTTAGTGCTGACATCATAAATTATACATTCTAGATAAACTGTTAGTGCTGACATCATAAATTATACATTCTAGATAAACTGTTAGTGCTGACATCATAAATTATACATTCTAGATGAACTGTTAGTGCTGACATAAATTATATATTCTAGATAAACTGTTAGTGCTGACATCATAAATTATACATTCTAGATAAACTGTTAGTGCTGACATCATAAATTATACATTCTAGATGAACTGTTAGTGCTGACATAAATTATATATTCTAGATGAACTGTTAGTGCTGACATCATAAATTATACATTCTAGATGAACTGTTAGTGCTGACATCATAAATTATACATTCTAGATGAACTGTTAGTGCTGACATCATAAATTATACATTCTAGATGAACTGTTAGTGCTGACATAAATTATACATTCTAGATGAACTGTTAGTGCTGACATCATAAATTATATATTCTAGATGAACCGTTAGTGCTGACATCATAAGTTATATATTCTAGATGAACTGTTGGTGCTGACATAAATTATATATTCTAGATGAACTGTTAGTGCTGACATCATAAATTATACATTCTAGATGAACTGTTAGTGCTGACATCATAAATTATACATTCTAGATGAACTGTTAGTGCTGACATAAATTATATATTCTAGATGAACTGTTAGTGCTGACATCATAAATTATACATTCTAGATGAACTGTTAGTGCTGACATCATAAATTATACATTCTAGATGAACTGTTAGTGCTGACATCATAAATTATACATTCTAGATGAACTGTTAGTGCTGACATAAATTATATATTCTAGATGAACTGTTAGTGCTGACATCATAAATTATACATTCTAGATGAACTGTTAGTGCTGACATCATAAATTATACATTCTAGATGAACTGTTAGTGCTGACATAAATTATATATTCTAGATGAACTGTTAGTGCTGACATCATAAATTATACATTCTAGATGAACTGTTAGTGCTGACATCATAAATTATACATTCTAGATGAACTGTTAGTGCTGACATCATAAATTATATATTCTAGATGAACTGTTAGTGCTGACATCATAAATTATACATTCTAGATGAACTGTTAGTGCTGACATCATAAATTATACATTCTAGATGAACTGTTAGTGCTGACATCATAAATTATATATTCTAGATGAACCGTTAGTGCTGACATCATAAGTTATATATTCTAGATGAACTGTTGGTGCTGACATAAATTATATATTCTAGATGAACTGTTAGTGCTGACATCATAAATTATACATTCTAGATGAACTGTTAGTGCTGACATCATAAATTATACATTCTAGATGAACTGTTAGTGCTGACAGAAATTATATATTCTAGATGAACTGTTAGTGCTGACATCATAAATTATACATTCTAGATGAACTGTTAGTGCTGACATCATAAATTATACATTCTAGATGAACTGTTAGTGCTGACATCATAAATTATACATTCTAGATGAACTGTTAGTGCTGACATAAATTATATATTCTAGATGAACTGTTAGTGCTGACATCATAAATTATACATTCTAGATGAACTGTTAGTGCTGACATCATAAATTATACATTCTAGATGAACTGTTAGTGCTGACATAAATTATATATTCTAGATGAACTGTTAGTGCTGACATCATAAATTATACATTCTAGATGAACTGTTAGTGCTGACATCATAAATTATACATTCTAGATGAACTGTTAGTGCTGACATCATAAATTATATATTCTAGATGAACTGTTAGTGCTGACATCATAAATTATACATTCTAGATGAACTGTTAGTGCTGACATCATAAATTATACATTCTAGATGAACTGTTAGTGCTGACATAAATTATATATTCTAGATGAACTGTTAGTGCTGACATCATAAATTATACATTCTAGATGAACTGTTAGTGCTGACATCATAAATTATACATTCTAGATGAACTGTTAGTGCTGACATAAATTATATATTCTAGATGAACTGTTAGTGCTGACATCATAAATTATACATTCTAGATGAACTGTTAGTGCTGACATCATAAATTATATATTCTAGATGAACCGTTAGTGCTGACATCATAAATTATACATTCTAGATGAACTGTTAGTGCTGACATAAATTATATATTCTAGATGAACTGTTAGTGCTGACATCATAAATTATACATTCTAGATGAACTGTTAGTGCTGACATCATAAATTATACATTCTAGATGAACTGTTAGTGCTGACATAAATTATATATTCTAGATGAACTGTTAGTGCTGACATCATAAATTATACATTCTAGATGAACTGTTAGTGCTGACATCATAAATTATACATTCTAGATGAACTGTTAGTGCTGACATCATAAATTATATATTCTAGATGAACTGTTAGTGCTGACATCATAAATTATACATTCTAGATGAACTGTTAGTGCTGACATCATAAATTATACATTCTAGATGAACTGTTAGTGCTGACATAAATTATATATTCTAGATGAACTGTTAGTGCTGACATCATAAATTATACATTCTAGATGAACTGTTAGTGCTGACATCATAAATTATACATTCTAGATGAACTGTTAGTGCTGACATAAATTATATATTCTAGATGAACTGTTAGTGCTGACATCATAAATTATACATTCTAGATGAACTGTTAGTGCTGACATCATAAATTATATATTCTAGATGAACCGTTAGTGCTGACATCATAAATTATACATTCTAGATGAACTGTTAGTGCTGACATAAATTATATATTCTAGATGAACTGTTAGTGCTGACATCATAAATTATACATTCTAGATGAACTGTTAGTGCTGACATAATAAATTATACATTCTAGATGAACTGTTAGTGCTGACATAAATTATATATTCTAGATGAACTGTTAGTGCTGACATCATAAATTATATATTCTAGATGAACTGTTAGTGCTGACATCATAAATTATACATTCTAGATGAACTGTTAGTGCTGACATCATAAATTATACATTCTAGATGAACTGTTAGTGCTGACATAAATTATATATTCTAGATGAACTGTTAGTGCTGACATCATAAATTATACATTCTAGATGAACTGTTAGTGCTGACATCATAAATTATATATTCTAGATGAACCGTTAGTGCTGACATCATAAATTATACATTCTAGATGAACTGTTAGTGCTGACATAAATTATATATTCTAGATGAACTGTTAGTGCTGACATCATAAATTATACATTCTAGATGAACTGTTAGTGCTGACATCATAAATTATACATTCTAGATGAACTGTTAGTGCTGACATAAATTATATATTCTAGATGAACTGTTAGTGCTGACATCATAAATTATATATTCTAGATGAACTGTTAGTCCTGACATCATAAATTATACATTCTAGATGAACTGTTAGTGCTGACATCATAAATTATACATTCTAGATGAACTGTTAGTGCTGACATCATAAATTATATATTCTAGATGAACTGTTAGTGCTGACATAAATTATATATTCTAGATGAATTGTTAGTGCTGACATCATAAATTATACATTCTAGATGAACTGTTAGTGCTGACATCATAAATTATACATTCTAGATGAACTGTTAGTGCTGACATAAATTATATATTCTAGATCAACTGTTAGTGCTGACATCATAAATTATATATTCTAGATGAACTGTTAGTGCTGACATCATAAATTATACATTCTAGATGAACTGTTAGTGCTGACATCATAAATTATATATTCTAGATGAACTGTTAGTGCTGACATAATAAATTATACATTCTAGATGAACTGTTAGTGCTGACATCATAAATTATATATTCTAGATGAACCGTTAGTGCTGACATCATAAATTATACATTCTAGATGAACTGTTAGTGCTGACATCATAAATTATACATTCTAGATGAACTGTTAGTGCTGACATCATAAATTATATATTCTAGATGAACTGTTAGTGCTGACATCATAAATTATTGAGCTGTTCTTTGATAGAACTAATTAATGCAAACAGCTGCTTGTGATGTGGTTAAATTGTTTACTAGAGACTGGTGATTATGTGATAGACAATCACTAGAGACTTGATTATGTAATAGTTAGATTATCACTAGACTTGAGTATGTAATAAATAATAGAGGCGTCATTATGTAATAGGTAGATAATAAATAGAGACTTGATTTTTAAATGCTGGATAATCACTAGAGACTTGATTATGTAATAGATAATCACTAGAGACTTGATTGTGGCATAGTTAGATACTCATTAGTGTTGATTATGTTATAAATAATCACTAAAATCGTTCAAAGGCGGGGGGTAGTTAGAAAGTAACCAATAGATTAAAAAAAACCTCTTTGATGGTCATCCCATTCTCGAACTATCCAAAGATATTTGCTGCCAGAATACGGCTTATTAGTCATCTACGAACTCATAGTCGCGGACATAACTAACTGAATTTTATAAAGTGGATGTAACAAATGGTCACTAGAGGTTTATTCTCTGATCGTCTCCTGTGCTGTTCTCTGTCTTATGAGACCACAACATACTTATTATGATACTTTTTTAAAATTTGATGTCCTATGAAAATGAAGTAACTGCATAAATGTGAATATTGTTTATTCACTCATTAATATATATATATATATATATATAATGTGTGTGTATGTATGTAAATAATATGCACATGCACATAAAAATAAAAGGATGTAGTATTGAATTTGTGGAATTTTGTTCAGAGTTAAGTATGTTTGATTATCCATCACCAATCGTGGGATCTTTAAAAGAAACGCGTTTTTGTGAAAGACAATTTCGTCCATTTCTTTATACTTTCTTTCCATATTCTTCTTTTGTGTGGATATATGCACAAGAACCTTGTGAAGTGATGTGTCACAGTTCGACGTATTCTTCCTTTTGTGTGGATATATGCACAAGAACCTTGTGAAGTGATGTGTCACAGTTCGACGTATTCTTCCTTTTGTGTGGATATATGCACAAGAACCTTCTGAACAGAGTAGTGACAGTTCGGCATATTCTTTGTCTGTGGTCATGCTAGATTGTCAGAGCACAGTCCACTGTCTTATCCATGTCAGAGTAGCTGCCCTATAGTTGTTGCGTCATATCAGGTCGGCTGAAATGTTATATACGGAAGGATCAATCATGAAATACGACACGGAATAAGAAATGTGAAATACGACACGGAATAAGAAATGTGAAATACGACACGGAATAAGAAATGTGAAATACGACACGGAATAAGAAATGTGAAATACGACACGGAATAAGAAATGTGAAATACGACACGGAATACAAAATATGAAGTACGATACTTATTATACATATGCGCCATCTTAAATAGAAACAGCACGCTAAACATAACACACGAACACGCAATACACTCAGGGGAACGAGGAAAGCTGAAATAATGAAGGGAAATAAAATAAGTCACAAGAGATTGGATGACGTTTCACGATTGCAGCCCCATCTGTTGCCCCAAAGAACGGTAATAGAAGTGTAGCAATTAACCTCAAGCTATTATTGCCCATCTGTTGCCACGGTTGTATTCATACATGTCAACCAACTGTTTATTCAGTTAACAACTATGATTCACGTGAAAGACAGTCTTCATGGTATATATATATATATTTTATATATACGGACATGGGACGCGCTATATCATAGATATATTAAAAATTATTTCACACATTTCTTCTCACAAATATTTGGCCATTTTACAGACCACCTTTTCTTTTTAAATTTTAACGGATATACATAGACTGTATACAGTTTGATCATCTTCTTCAGCGTTCATTCTCCAACTCCTGCTGGATCTCTCTAGTAGCAGGACCATGATCCATTCTAGATTTCCAGCAGGATGTAGTCCAGAGAATGGAAATGCGCCGTGTCGCAGTTTAATTGCGCCAATGGCCCGACACATCCGTCTTCGGCGGGAGTTTGATCAGAGGTTGGCAATATGTTTTGGGTTGTTGTGCCTGATTGAGTTTGTTTTTGGTGTGGCATAAGGCTAAAAGTCCTTTCTCAAAAAAGTCATTTGATGCTTAAAGTAATGTTTTCTGATCTCTGAGACCAAGACATAAGTACATGGCTGGCCAGATAAAATGGTTCGTCGGGACGGATTTACCCATCACTGACTTAATGTCAACAAAGAACAACAATGAAAGTTGTTTATATAAATTGAACAACGTATCAAATAACATACTTCTTGATACACATGAACTTAGTACGGGCGTCACAGAAAGAGGCGGATGTTACTAAACATAAAAGGGATTTCACGTAGATGTACAATATTTACCAAGTCCTTGCCGATAATAGTCCTGCGTGCTGATCTCATACAACGTAACTCATCTCAGCTGATTCTAGTGATCATGTGTCACCAGCCAACGGGAAACGTCGAGTAAATCAAGATAAGTAAAGCTACATGAGATACGTACGCAAACTATGCTAGAGAAGTACTTGTTTTCTGTTAAAAATTGACTCAAGGCGGGAGATTCAGCTATTTTCAGTCACAGTCGAGTATTTTACTAATTTTTTTTTTTACTAGTGGAGCGCATGGCCGTATGGTTAGAACGCCGTTCTCAGACCCTTGAGGTCCCGGGTTCAATCCACGGTTGGGACAGATTTTTTCTTTTGGATAAAAATCCTTCCTGTACATGTTGTGGTGTCTGCTGTGGCAAGACGGCCTTTATTTCCACAGCCCATAGAAAACGTATGCACTCCTTCACAGGAAAGCATGCAGTAACGAAAGTCAAGTCTTTCTTTCACTCCTGCTGATTCATAATTTGGACACATAATAAAAAATGTTGGTAGATGTGAAACAAAAGGTAAAATAAGAATAGAAATGGCTAACAGTATTTTAAATGACGAAGAAAATATGAACATCTAAACAAATTACGAAGTTAGAAATGAGCATTATAAAATGGTACATCTATTCTATATTAATGTATGGCTCAGAAACACGGACAATAAACAAACAATTAGAAAACATAATTTATGCCTTTGATATGTGGATATATAAAATAATAGGGAGAACATCATGGAAAGAGATAAAAACAAACAAATTGGTTTTAACAACACTTAATATGAATAAAGAATTATTAAAGAAAATAAAGATCAGGCAAATAAAATATTTTGGATACATTAAAAGACATGACAACGTGTTGAAGACCTTACTTGAAGATAAAGTCGAAGGGAAGCGAGCAGGAGATAGGCACAGATACAAGTGGGAGAGCAATATCACAAAATGGACAGGTTACAATTTAACAGAGTGCACCACCAAAACAAGAGAAGGGGATGTTGGAGGTGTTACTGCCAACCTTCGTTACGGAGACGGAACTTGATGATGATGTTAATTCATATGTATATTGAAGACTGTGGTCAAATCCTGGATTGTTTGTCTGGAATGATGCCAAAGCTGTCAGCCGAAATATGATACAAAGCCTGTCGTTCTCCGGACTACATCCTGCTAATCTGCAGGAGTTCGAGAATGAGCGTAGAAGAAAACTACTTCTAATAATTTGGGATATCTATGAAATAATGTTTGACGGCAGATGTAGAGATTGTAGGATGACGACAAGTCAGATCTCAGTCTACCATCTTCTTCCTGTCGTTTGTATTTGTTCTGTCTCACGTGTACATTATTACCAGAGTATATAGCTCACAATGAACGATTGGCTCTCGTTTCAAGCCTCTCAAGATATTTGGAAATTATATTTGAGTACATTATAAGCATATTACATAATCAAGTCTGTAGTGATTATCTCATAAATATTTTCTAGCATATTATAAGTTTGTTTTTCCATTCCAAGTTTAAATGTTCACAACACGACGATGCTGCAGTTGAAATAATTCCGTCGAAGGTCATTGAAGTCCAGCGACATATTTACCCATACTAGAGATCTAGTTCTCCGTAACTTACTAGTGATCTAGTTCTCCGTAACTTACTAGTGATCTAGTTCTTCGTAACTTACTAGGGATCTAGTTATTAGTGACATACTAATGATCTAGTTCTCCGTAATTTATTAGTGACCTAGTTCTCCGTAGCTTGCTAGTGATCTAGTTCTCCGTAGCTTGCTATTGATCTAGTTCTCCGTAGCTTGCTAGTGATCTAGTTCTCCGTATCTTGCTAGTGATCTAGTTCTCCGTAGCTTGCTAGTGATCTAGTTCTCCGTAGCTTGCTAGTGATCTAGTTCTCCGTACCTTGCTAGTGATCTAGTTCTCCGTAGCTTGATAGTGATCTAGTTCTCCGTAGCTTGATAGTGATCTAGTTCTCCGTAGCTTGCTAGTGATCTAGTTCTCCGTAGCTTGATAGTGATCTAGTTCTCCGTAGCTTGCTAGTGATCTAGTTCTCCGTAGCTTGCTAGTGATCTAGTTCTCCGTAGCTTATCCACTCTGAATACTACAGGTGGTAAGAGCTCTACTGATTTAATTGATATATTATTTAATATTACAACATATGATTGTCAATTGTTTCTCTAAATAGGCTGAACATCGATGTCACATCCTAGAAATATGTTGCTCAGAATGTGTTCACATCTCACAGTCTCAACTACAAACACGTGGTCACATATCACAGTCTCAACTACAAACACGTGTTCACATCTCACAGTCTCAACTACAAACATGTGTTCACATCTCACAGTCTCAACTACAAACATGTTTTCACATCTCAGTCTCAACTACAGACATGTGTTCACATCTCACAGTCTCAATTACAAACACGTGTTCACATCTCACTTTCTCAACTACAAACATGTGTTCACATCTTACAGTCTCAACTACAGACATGTGTTCACATCACAGTCTCAACTACAAACATGTGTTCACATCTCACAGTCTCAACTACAAACATGTTTTCACATCTCACAGTCTCAACTACAAACATGTGTTCACATCTCAGTCTCAACTACAGACATGTGTTCACATCTCACAGTCTCAATTACAAACACGTGTTCACATCTCACAGTCTCAACTACAGACACGTGTTCACATCTCACAGTCTCAACTACAAACATGTGTTCACATCTCACAGTCTCAACTACAAACATGTGTTCACATCTTACAGTCTCAACTACAGACATGTGTTCACATCACAGTCTCAACTACAAACATGTGTTCACATCTCACAGTCTCAACTACAAACAAGTGTTCACATCTCAGTCTCAACTACAGACATGTGTTCACATCTCACAGTCTCAACTACAAACACGTGTTCACATCTCACAGTCTCAACTACAAACACGTGTTCACATCTCACAGTCTCAACTACAAACACGTGCTCACATCGCTCAGTCTCAACTACAGACATGTGTTCACATCTCACAGTCTCAACTACAAACATGTGCTCACATCTCACAGTCTCAACTACAAACACGTGTTCACATCTCACAGTCTCAACTACAAACACGTGCTCACATCTCACAGTCTCAACTACAAACACGTGTTCACATCTCACAGTCTCAACTACAAACACGTGCTCACATCTCACAGTCTCAACTACAAACATGTGTTCACATCTCACAGTCGCAACTACAAACATGTGTTCACATCTCACAGTCTCAACTACAAACACGTGCTCACATCTCACAGTCTCAACTACAAACATGTGTTCACATCTCACAGTCTCAACTACAAACACGTGCTCACATCTCACAGTCTCAACTACAAACATGTGTTCACATCTCACAGTCTCAACTACAAACATGTGTTCACATCTCACAGTCTCAACTACAAACACGTGCTCACATCTCACAGTCTCAACTACAAACATATGTTAACATCTCACTTTCTCAAATACAAACATGTGTTCACATCTCACAGTCTCATCTACAAACATGTGTTCACATCTCACAGTCTCAACTACAAACATGTGTTAACATCTCACTTTCTCAAATACAAACATGTGTTCACATCTCACAGTCTCAACTACAAACATGTGTTAACATCTCACTTTCTCAAATACAAACATGTGTTCACATCTCACAGTCTCAACTACAAACATGTGTTCACATCTCACAGTCTCAACTACAAACATGTGTTAACATCTCACAGTCTCAACTACAAACATGTGTTCACATCTCACAGTCTCAACTACAAACTTGTGTTCACATCTCACAGTCTCAACTACAAACAAGTGTTCACATCTCACAGTCTCAACTACAAACATGTGCTCACATCTCACAGTCTCAACTACAAACATGTGTTCACATCTCACAGTCTCAACTACAAACATGTGCTCACATCTCACAGTCTCAACTACAAACATGTGTTCACATCTCACAGTCTCAACTACAAACATGTGTTAACATCTCACAGTCTCAACTACAAACATGTGTTCACATCTCACAGTCTCAACTACAAACTTGTGTTCACATCTCACAGTCTCAACTACAAACATGTGTTCACATCTCACAGTCTCAACTACAAACATGTGTTCACATCTCACAGTCTCAACTACAAACATGTGTTCACATCTCACAGTCTCAACTACAAACATTTGCTTACATTCTATCTGATAGTATCAACTGCCAACATTTTCTCACAAACTACCGGTATAGTAAATTCTTTGCTATCAGCGTTTATATTATCACGACTAGGAATCAGCATAGTAACTATATCATCAAACAGCGTCCGTGCTGCATAATTCATGAGTTTCCTTCTCATGTTCTGTAATACTGTTACAGTTACCCCCCCCCCCCCCCCCCCCGAATTCTGATATTGTTGGCAGAATATTGAAATAGGAATAAGCCTACACACGACCCGATCTCATGAGCACAGTATCTCAGCACGTGTTGCAATATTATCATTGTTCCATGTCTAATGTAACGTAACCGGTTGATGTCCTAATGTCATAACTAATTTCAAGTACCCATACGATGTCTTAATGCCCTGGCTAATTTCAAGTAGCTTTCTGATGTCCTGATGCCATACCTAATTTCAAGTAGACATGTGCTGTCGTAAGGCTCCGTCTAACTTTATGTAGCCATTTGATGTTGTGACTTAAATAACCGTTATATCCTGTCTAATTAGACATCTCATGTCCTAACTTCAAATAGCCATTATATCCTAAGTAGACGTAAGTAGACATCTCATGTCCTAAGTAGACATCTCATGTCCTAATTTCAAATAACCATTATGTCCTAAGTAGACATCTCATGTCCTAATGTCCTAACTTCAAATAACCATTATGCCCTGTCTAAGTAGTAATCTCATGTTCTAACTTCAAATAACCATTATGCCCTGTCTAAGTAGTAATATCATGTCATAACTTCAAATAACCATTATGCCCTGTCTAAGTAGTAATATCATGTCATAACTTCAAATAACTATTATGCCCTGTCTAAGTAGTCACCTCATGTCCTAATGTCATAATTTCTAAAAATTTTCTAATATGACGAGTCGTGTATTTAAATGACTGACGCACTATATACAAGCAAATAATGACTGGGGTTTGTCTCTTGGTGGTAGTGGTGGGTGAGGGGGTGGGTAAAAATAACAAACAACCGTATCCTGAACATATTGTTGCTACCACAAGGGCATGCGGCCATAATCACACTCGTCACTAGCAACCTCCCTTCAATTCAATAACGGTAATAACAATTCAGTATTAACAGTTTTTTGACATACTTTAGCTGTCACTGGTACGTTCTGTACTTCACTGACACAAGAGTCGGACATCATGTATAAGACATTGGATTTCAAATAATTTTGAATATTTTTATACCGCATTTATAAGTTCGGTAGAGTGACTAATGCACCGTGACCGGCTAAATCTTTTTCGTCTTGAATCTTCAACTTGTTTGGGCGAGTTGGGATCGCAAGATAAACAACCTCCTGTTATAGCTGCTGATGTTATGTATTGTAAGTACTAGGGAATAATGGATAAAACATGAACAGAAAATTAGAAAACAAAATCTCGAAGTGGAACCTAATATGCCCAGACTATGTCAACGCGTTGTCATAGAAATATGTGTTAGTAAGTATCGATCAAGTGATTTACCAGCAGTACCATCAGCACCATCACTCACAATCTTCTGTTAAATAAAACAAATTGATCATCACAACAGCTGAATCTTTCGTGTGCAAAACTTGAAGCAGTTGAATATAGACATATTTCGCCATATCACACATATTCCTATTGTAACACATTTGTTTCCCCCTCTGTATCAAATATATTCTTATTGTAACACAGCATTTGTTTCCCCCTCTGTATCAAATATATTCTTATTGTAACACAGCATTTGTTTCCCCCTCTGTATCAAATATATTCTTATTGTAACAAAGCATTTGTTTCCCCTCTGTATCAAATATATTCTTATTGTAACACAGCATTTGTTTCCCCCTCTGTATCAAATATATTCTTATTGTAACACAGCATTTGTTTCCCCTCTGTATCAAATATATTCTTATTGTAACACAGCATTTGTTTCCCCTCTGTATCAAATATATTCTTATTGTAACACAGCATTTGTTTCCCCCCTCTGTATCAAATATATTCTTACTGTAACACAGCATTTGTTTCCCCCCTCTGTATCAAATATATTCTTATTGTAACACAGCATTTGTTTCCCCCCTCTGTATCAAATATATTCTTACTGTAACACAGCATTTGTTTCCCCCCTCTGTATCAAATATATTCTTATTGTAACACAGCATTTGTTTCCCCCCTCTGTATCAAATATATTCTTATTGTAACACAGCATTTGTTTCCCCCCTCTGTATCAAATATATTCTTATTGTAACACAGCATTTGTTTCCCCCCTCTGTATCAAATATATTCTTATTGTAACACAGCATTTGTTTCCCCCCTCTGTATCAAATATATTCTTATTGTAACACAACATTTGTTTCCCCTCTGTATCACACATGTTCCTATCGTAACACAACATTTGTTTCCCCTCTGTATCACACATGTTCCTATCGTAACACAACATTTGCTTCCCCTCTGTCCAGTTTGAGTGAAGTGGTTGTTTTGTAGAAATGTTTCAATTATTCAGAGACACTAGTTTCCAATCCAGTTTATCTATACGTTCTGCTAGAGCCAGTTCTCACCTAGTGAGTTTTGCCTGTCAATTGTCTCTGGAGGATATCGACAAAATCAATTGTCCTGTCGTGTCGCCTGACAAATTAATGGAGATATTGCAGACCTTTGATAGTGCTCCCACTTTGATAAAATTTGAAAAATGAGCATACTTTAATAGCAGATGGATTACAAATCTAGTTATAGCCATATCCTTGGATCAGTCATCCAGCAAAGTGTGTCATTGGATTGGTTGGTAGAAATTTGAGTGATCTTATCGTGTTTATTACGCTGTGTAGTTGCTGTGTATCTCAGCGTGAACGCTTCTATTGTTGCTTGTGTGGTCTGTTGTTTGTTTGTTTGATATCTCCAGGAATTCCCAGCAACTTTCTCTTACTTCCGATGTGCAGTGGTGTGTTTCTGTAAACTGTATTTCATACATAATATACTTCAGTTATCGTGTGTGATCTAATATAGCAGAACATGTTGGTGGATTTGGTACCAGTTTCTCATTCTCTTTTCTTATAGAGCATGTGACAGTCAATACTTTTAGCCACACCCATCTTCAGAATAGTACAGCGTCACCTATCTTGGCCAATGCGACTGATTATTGGTCACTATATGTATAATTTGCATCATTAGCCAATGAAAAAGCACGGGAGAAGTCACATAAGTAAAGACAAATGACACTCCTTGGTCTCAGCCCACAAGAACTATTCTTGAGAAGTTATTGGGTGACTGCGTTTACTGATTGACTGGTTGGTGAATAGGGTATGAAAGCTTCTTTATAGTGAGGCATCGATGGAAACGACATTAGACTGATTAGAAATATATATTGGGAACAGACTGCATCAATAAGGTGTGAAAACAGCTACTCACCATACATATAAATAAGACGAGGGGTCAGACAAGGATGCATTTTATCACCAAACCTATTTAATATCTACACAGAGAAAGAGAATATCTTTAAAATATATAAGAAATACCAGGACTCAAGATCAATGGCAAAATAATAAAATACCTTAGATATGCAGATGACACTGTTCTTTTGGCGGAAAGTGAACATGAACTACAAAGACTAATATATCATTCATATAAATAAATCGATAAATCAAGTAAAAAATATGGACTAGATATAAACATCCAAATAACAAAAACCACGATAAGAACAAGTGATAAACATAAAAATACATGGAAACTACAACAAGTAGAACACTATCAATCTCTTGTACACATAATCACAAATGACGGCAGATGGGAAACAGAAGTTAAAAGGAGAAAAAGGATGGGTAAAAGTAAATTCAGTGACATGAGGAAAATATTAATATCTAAACAAATTACATATAACCTACAAATGACAATTATAAAATGCTACATCTATTCTATGTTAGTGTATGGCTCAGAAACACGGACAATAAACACACAATTATAAAATATCCACCGAAGACGGATGTGTCGGGCCATTAGCGCAAATAAAACGGCGACGCAACGCATTTCCATTCTCTGGACTACATCCCGCTGGAAATCTAGCAGGACCATGGTTCAGCTAGATCCAGTAAGAGTTTGAGAATGAACGCAGAAGAAGAAGAATTAGAAAATAGAATTGATGCCTTTGAGATGTGGATATATAGAAGAATATGGAGAACATCATGGAAAGAAGACAACAAAGAGGTTCTAACAGCACTTAATATGAAGAAAGAAATATTAAAGGAAATAAAAATCAAGTAAATAAAATATTTTGGACATATTAAAAGACATGACACCTTATTGAAGACCTTACTTGAGGGTAAAGTCGAAGGGAAGCGAGTAAGAGGTAGACAGAGATACAAGTGAGAGAGTAACATCACAAGATGGACAGGTTACAGTCTAGCAGAGTGCACCACCAAAACAAGAGGCATGGTATGTTGGAGGTCTGTTGCAGCCAACCTACGTTTCGGAGACGGCATTTTATGATGATGATAGTGAGGCACGCATCTTTCAACCACGAATACGAGTTCATCTAGGTTATATCAGCTGTATGCCCATTGAGATACAGTATTGGAGATCGCGGCTCAAATAATACTGTCACTACTACCTCTTAGTTGTTATGGGTGTAGGGTGGCGCCTTGTGTTACTAACTTGAATGTTACATTGACAGAATGAAGGGGCGTTATTATGCAACGATTTCCATAATAAATGTCGCTAGCCTTGTATTATATTACCTCCCTTAGCGCAGGTTAGTTTCACTGTGACAACATGGTTGCTATCGTATAAATTGGTTATGGCGTATATTCATATCTTCTACTATTGGTATTTTTCATGCACTTCTTTTTTTGTGTGTGTTTCTTTCACTTTATTCTTCTCTTATCTCCAGTGCCTCACTCCTTTCTTCCGAAACTTTCATAATTTCTTCCCAATTATCAATTTTATCTTTCCGTTTTTAGTATATCATCTTTTCTGTCCTCATCTCTCATGTATTTTCCCTATTTTTCTGTTCGGGCCCTCTTTCTTTAATTTCTTCATGTTCTACACTCACGTGCCTTCCACATTCCTATAGTTCATAACACCAATATCGCCGAAGTTGGATTTGTTGGGCCTTTGTCGCATACAGCAGTAGTAATAAAGACACATTCATTCTCTGGACTAAAATTCTGCTGGAAATATAGTTGAACTATTGTCCGGATACATGAGAGATGCAGCGAAACTGCGAGAACGAACTCTAAAAAAATAACACCAGTATCTCCGAAGTCGGATGTATTGGGTCACTGCCTTGCTACGAAGAGAGATCCAGCGGGAGCTCGAGGAGGAACGCTAACACATTAACACCAGTACAATACAAACTTGTGCAAAACACTCGAAGGTCACGCTGGCAGGATTCTCTGATCCGCGACCTCCGTTATTTATAATAGTCAAAAGCTTTAATCGGAATAACCTCCGCGGTTGAAAGGTACGTATATTTTCAATAACAGTTTTATTTTAAAATTAAAAAGTACTGTATTAGTGCGTTTGTCAGTGCAGCTGTTCACTCACTAGCTTGGTGTCCCCCATATTACAGCCAATGATAGGCTACACAACCATTGCGGTCGTGCCGAGCGTACTGCGCGTCTACCTTACGTGCAGGCAGAGATCAGTTGACGTTAATGCAGGTGCACATTCTCATCCAACACACTGTCAAATACAGCACATGTTTCTGTTCTCACAGGTGGCTCGCAGTATACAACAGATAACAGGGACGTGCACTGTTACAGGTCAAGTTTTGTATTGGTTTACACGCTAACGACAACTATAGGTAATAGTAGCACACGACACATAATATTGGTAAAGTAACATTGAATATCAAACACAAGTGAAGCGTTAAGAGTGTTGTGGAATTAGAGCAGGGGAGGATAGAATATGAATCAAATCCGGCCAGAAAAGTCATTTTTACTGGCCCGCTAGGTCGGTTTAAAATCACGGCATGCACCGGTCCTAGAATTTGAGAACACACTGCTTGCAACTTTAAGGACTTAAAAACAGCATGTTTCCATACCAAACGAAAAATGCGCAATTTTGCCCACCGATTAAAAAATGCGCAATTCGGCCCTCCGGTTCAAAAATGCGGCATACTACTACTATAAACTAGCATTCAGCAAACCATCGATACATTTCATTTCCGAACTCAAACAAGGGAAGTACTATTTCTTGAGCCAGCAAGTCAAATTCCATTTCAGCTAACAGAGTATAATTCTAGTACCTTACTAAAAAATATATATGCATAACCAACTCAGCTATCCAACTACACTTCCATTACTTACATAACCAAGTACATTACATTGACTACACTAACCAAGTATCCTTCAATTACTCAGCCGACCAAGTACAGTTCCCAAACTGAACAAGAAATGTATTATCTAGTAACTTCAAGTGTCATTCCTCTAGCATCGACAACTTGTCCCTGTTGTCTGGATTGTGAAATCAGTTCTATGAGCATGTATGCTCTAGTAAAGGTGTAAATAGTAAATAAGTAAAGGTGTTTTACAAAAGTAAAGGTGTCTTACAAAAGACATTGCGTATTGTTCTATATTTTCTTAGTATTATATTGTTCCTAGAGAAAATAAAACAATCGATATCCATACTATCCAAGAACTGCACAGAATAGCTTTGAACAGACAGAATTGGAGAGATCTAACCTCTGCCCTATGCGCTAACTTCAGCGCAAAAGGAAAATGAATGAATGAATATTGTTCCGACGAAGATCTTAGATCGAAACGTCAATCTTTTTCGCCCTTATTCTTTTTATTAGAAATATTTCTACTAAATTTTATTAGTAGCGGCAGGTTTTGTAACATACAATTACCTAGCTACTATATTTTGTCAAGTTCTACATGTTTCTCGTTGAGTTGGAAGGAGAGATTTTGTAACTGTGCAAATATACTATATATTCTTTCATAATTGTATTACCAATGACCCACACCTGATCGTCAGATCTTCTCTGCCTTATTGATAATTTTCTAGAAAAGATGAACTCCTAAATAGCACATCAATAGGGAATATATACTCTAGTCTTTCATACAAGTGTCCATGTTTGTTCATCAAATGATATCACTGGTGACTAAGCTCACATATTATAGTTGATCGATCCGGGCGTTTGTTATAGCCTAAAGAAAGCTATCTCAATGCTTATAAGTGGGGATCTCTTTTACCCTGGCCGTGATACCATTTCATGACACACACTGTACCGATCATAGTTAAGAATGTGTATTGACTAGCCTTGATCTCGTGCGAAAGGTCTAACTGAGCCTGTAGGCATTTTTTTGTTGTATTATTGTGTATAATAGGTGTCGTTAAAGTGGGTTCTGTCCCTTCTGCTGGTGACGTCATTAATGCGTGACATTTTTCTGGCAATTAAGTGTGCGATTATTGTGAGATGTAAGAACAGTGTAATAATTAACTCACGCACATGTGCGTGTATGTGTCTGTGTGCGTGTATGTATATGTATCTCTCTGTGTGTGTGTTTGCGTGCGTGTGTGCGCGCAAGTGTTCGTGCTGCGCATATTTGTTGGTATGACCTTAATGTATGTATGTGTGCGCGTGTTTAGGAAAGTGCATTTGTGTGCACACATGTGTTTATGATTTTGCGTTCACTGCGAGAAGGCATACATGTATGCAAGCACACGTGTGCACTAACTGATGCGGCGGTGTACTGTCCCTCAGCAAGCTATAAACGTTTAACCCTTCTCACAGGTTGCCCTTCCCGTACGGGATTTCGTCACGTTCGATCGGAGATATAAACGGTGAGAAAATGGCCATTAAAGAAAATCGCTGATTTAATCAGGCGAAAACGTGCCAGGACATTCTCTTTGCTCTAGATCCAAGGGCATCGCTGCCTTTTCTTTCATGTGACATAATGGAGAAGTTAAGCTGGTTTTATATTCTTATTAAGAAGTGTTTATTGATATTAGTGGTGCTTAAATGAAGAAGTGAGAAAAATATTGATATAATCTCATGTGTTTAGTATATCGAAAGACAGCAAGTAAAATGGTTCGGTCACCTTATGAGAATGAACCCAAACCAAGTACTAATAAGAGCATATAATAAAATGAATATTCGAACATAAAGACAAAAGTAGACCAAGAAAACGATGGATAGAAAAAAAAACATCAAGATAACAAACATGGACTTAACGAAACCAATGCGATACATTTGGCCTTATAACGACAACTGATGATCTCATTCCTACTTTTAACGGCAAGTGTGGATACTACCAACCATCATTCACCTGGGGACATACAATAGACTATAGTTTATGGATAGTCCTTTTTGTATTTATAGTACAGTGGTTTTCAACTTGTTGTTTTGGTTGGTCACATACTATATATGCAACTCTGCTTATGTGACCTTAAATAGCAGTAGAAGTAGTACTTGTATACAATGGTGTATCAGAAATAATATCTCTACCATAGAACTACCTGAATGTTTTTTTAGTAACGCTGGTTCCTGGTAAGGTACATACGGATCAAAATAAAGGCTAATACATGTATCTATTTATACGATGTTTGCATTGCGGCCTCAAGGGTAGAACAGTTCTCTGGAGATGGCCTTCCTGTGTGCTGTTTTTAAGCTTGTCTCTGTGGCTTCCTTGATTTCTGTGATCCATCTTTTACATGGTCTGCCCCTGGCTTTATAGCAATGAGAATGCTGAGACAAAACGTATACTGAGACTTATTCTTCTTCTTCAGCATTCATTCTCACACTCCCACTGGATATCTCTTGTAGCAGGACCATAGTCCTATTAGATTTCCAGATGGATGTAGTTCAGAGAATGGAAATGCGTTGTATCGCCGTTTTATTTGCGCCAATGGTCCGACACATTCGTCTTCGGCGGAGTATACTGAGACAAAATATGAGACAAAACGTAAGGCAGTCACAATGAGATAAAAATATATACTGTCACATTGACATCAAAATTTAAACTGTCACAATATATATCATAATGTAGACAGTTAACAACATGAGACATATAATAGCACTGTCACAGTGAGATAAAAAATATAAATTTTCACAATAGGAGACAGCAATGTAGACTGTCACAGTGCTAGACAAAAAGTAATATTGTCACAATGATATAAAAATATGGACAGTCACAATATGAGACCAAAAATATAAGACGTCACAGTGAGACCAAAATGTAGATAGACACATTATGAGACAAAAATTTCTGCAGCAGATGAAATTTAAGAAATAACATCAATAAAATAAACTTGCAATGATTACCTTCATTGAGCGTTGATGCTGAGAAATCAGTCTTCGAACTTATTTTGAAGTGAAGAGTTGAAAAATCAGTGTTGGAACTTATATTGAAGATAAGAGAATTGAAAAATCAGTGTTGGAACTTATATTGAAGATAAGAGAGTTGAAAAATCAGTGTTGGAACTTATATTGAAGATAAGAGAGTTGAAAATCAGTGTTGTAACTTATATTGAAGATAAGAGAGTTGAAAAATCAGTGTTGTAACTTATATTGAAGATAAGAGAGTTGAAAAATCAGTGTTGGAACTTATATTGAAGATAAGAGAGTTGAAAAATCAGTGTTGGAACTTATATTGAAGATAAGAGAGTTGAAAAATCAGTGTTGGAACTTATATTGAAGATAAGAGAGTTGAAAATCAGTGTTGTAACTTATATTGAAGATAAGAGAGTTGAAAAATCAGTGTTGTAACTTATATTGAAGATAAGAGAGTTGAAAAATCAGTGTTGGAACTTATATTGAAGATAAGAGAGTTGAAAATCAGTGTTGTAACTTATATTGAAGATAAGAGAGTTGAAAAATCAGTGTTGTAACTTATATTGAAGATAAGAGAGTTGAAAAATCAGTGTTGGAACTTATATTGAAGTAAACCTCATAATTCGGTGTCTATTTATTTTCTAGTTCCTATTATGCCTTACCTATTCGACACTATATTCCTTAACATTTAATTTCAACAAGTGTTTCTGTTTCTTTTAATATTTCTATGTGATTTAGAGAACAATATGCATCTGGCAATGTTTTATACGGTTCTTTTTATTGTCCGTCTCCATTACTGTCTCTTCGGCTTTCTTCTTCTTCTCTCTCTCTCTCTCTCTTTCTCTTTCTCTTTCTCAACTCCTGTGGTTTTTTCCATAATAGGTAATAAATGCAGAACAAACTTTAATCCAACAGGCGAAACTTAGAAACAGTTAATGAAGTTTTGCTAATCATAAAAACATAAATATAATAAACAGACACAAATCGATGTTTCGACCAAGAAGTCGTTATCAAGAACACAAAATAGCACGACGATTAAGAAACGGCAATGTCCACGTTCAGATATTAATCGTTATACATACATTAGTTCTTACCGCGAGCATATAATCGAGGATCCAGCTATACCGTTTTTAACTTTTATGTTCGACTCGAGCCTTCATTTTCAAAAGTCAGTTTTGTGGTTGTTTCTTCTGTTGCTCCTTCATATTTCTTGATTATCGGTTTAACGAGGTTTGTAATTAAACGTCGTAGTGCAGTGACATGAGAAACTCTATGACATAAGAAACTCTGTGACATGTTGGACTCTGTGACATGTTGGACTCTGTGACATGAGTGACTGTGACATGAGACTGTGACATGAGAGACTGACACGAGAGACTGTGACATGAGATACTGTGACACGAGAGACTGACACGAGAGACTGTGACATAGCATACTGTGACATGAGAGACTAACATGAAAGACTGTGAGATGAGAGACTCTGTGACATAAGAGACTGACACGAGAGACTGTGACATGAGATACTGTGACACGAGAGACTGACACGAGAGACTGTGACATAGCATACTGTGACATGAGAGACTAACATGAAAGACTGTGAGATGAGAGACTCTGTGACATAAGAGACTGACACGAGAGACTGTGACATGAGATACTGTGACACGAGAGACTGACACGAGAGACTGTGACATAGCATACTGTGACATGAGAGACTCTGACTTGAGAGACTGTGACATGAGAGCATGTGTTAGTCGACCAGGTTCAGTCGCAGCTGAATGGCAATTGTGCATTCGGACCATTCAGAAAGCAATGACAACTTAGTAAAAGTAAATATTGTTTAGAAAATCAGTGAAGCTAAAACAAAATTCTGTGTCGATCGCCATATATAAATTCTACAAATTTACAGTATAATAAAATTTTCTCTTGCCTTGTCACTTTTCACATTTGGAGATTTGTCTTTCTCTCTGTGTGTCAATGTAGAATGGAAAAAATAGTATCACAAGACAAAATCACGTTTTATGAAAGTGTGGCTTGTTGACCGTGAAGTGGAAAGTATTTAGAACAATCACAATTGACATTTTAACATTGGGTATAATGATTTTTCCAAGAAAGTGGCATTTTTCTTTCAATATACTTTCAATATATTCTGATGAACAATGTATTTGTGTAAAAGAAATGCTAACACCACCATTTATATGGCGTCAAGTGAAAGATAATTTAATAGTATTTTTTTCTAACAACGGCAGGGAATATTCCGTTCCAGGAACCATATTGAAAAAGATCGTGTTTTATCTCCCCACGGAATTCTTTAACAAGTGTATCCAGTTGATGAAGTATTGATATTCCGTTCGTTGATTTGCGTAGGAAATATACTTGAAGGGAATCGACTCTTTTATCGTCAGCGTACCTTTCTAGATTGTATAAGTTGCAACAGATTAAGCTCTGAAGTAGAAGATTGCCTAGTTCGTGGCAGTGCGCCTACTTCAACATTTCAAGATGCAAGATGAGGGTTGAACATCAAGCTCTAGAAACCTACCCAGTGGGATCAAGAAGACTTAGTAACTCGTTTGCTTTAGTTGTCATAACTTCGTAGATGGTTGCACAGCAACATTCAGTGAACTGGAACTGAATATCTGGATGCTAGCACACTGTCCGGTGACCCATAACACCATAGTTGGCTGCTAACGTCGGGTCCTATGAACCAGAACACTATAGCTGGATGCTGGCACCACATGAAGTGAGCCATAATATCACAGCTGACTACTAGTACTGTGCATAGTAAATTATAGGTGCCAAAGCCCTCTCAAGTTTGACAGTTGTCGAGAAGGTGTGGAGGATTGACAAAAGTTGATGTCAACAATGCGAATTTCTATACACCAATGGCATTGTTTAAATTAAAACATTTTTAAAATGTGAAATAAATCACGATTTTTTAACTTCAAAAGGCAAGATGAGGGGGGGGGGGGGGTAAAACAAATAAACAAGAATATTGACGTATTTTATGGACCGCCCCTAAATGTCAAAATCTAACCAAAACACATAACATAACTGAATCTCCTAGATGCAGTAATTGCTATCAGAGCTTTAATTTAGTTTCACAGAGTTAGTCGTGTTTCATTATATTACGCACAAGTTGTACATAATTTAGCAGTTTGGTTAATTTGGTTTAATTTCAAAAACAAAATATGTGAACATGAACATCAAAACAACATTATTTAAAACGATCATTATACCATCACTATGCTATCAATGTCAAACGTGGACACTAACAACAAAAGTCAAAATAAAACTTGTTACAACAGAAGTGATAGAATCAGAAGTGAAAACATCAGAAGACTAACATGCACAATGCCCATCCTGGATTACATCAGAAGACAATAGATTAAGTGGTTTTCACATGCTTCCAGACTACCATCAGATAGTGCCCCTCATAAAAAATTGATATACAGACACGATGGATGCGAAGCCAGGGGCAGACCAAGCAAAAGATGGATTACAGAAATAAAAGAATCAACGATAACAAACATATATGAAGCACACAAAATGGCTACCCCTAGAGAACACCTCTACCCCTGACACTGCTGCAAGGCATAAAGTTGTATAAAACGAAAAGAAATGTTAATTTGGGGTCATATTTTACCTGAATTTGGCCTTAAACAGCTCTAGCTGTTTGGCAACACTGATAGAAAAGCGATATTGAATGGGTACACGGGATTAGATAGGCTAGCAGCCATATTTAAATCACACATCATAATGTATTAGGCTCAGTCAAATCCAATTATAACAACTTAGTCCAACTGAATATGCATGTAACGACAGAGGTACACTATATACAATATACAATATAAATTAAAAAAAGATTAAATATAATTGGAAATTTTGGAAATAAAATGTTTTTAATAGTGAAATATGTTATAAAAGAAGGCGTTATAGAGGGATTGCACTGTACATGCTCATATTTTTTCATGATGATTATAAGAGTGTATGAACTTTTAGCAGTATTGACATTGATCGATGTTTCCAGGGAGAGATCGTATTGATGATATAGTCATTGAGTGAAGGTGATAGCATGCATGGGGTTTATCAATGTGTTTACGTAAACGCTCTGAATGATTTCAACGTGAAACCAGATTGAAGGACTGATGGATAGATAGAGGAGGCAGATTTACTGACTGATGTATAGATATATAAATCAGATTCACAGACCAATGGCTAGATATATTAGACACATTGACGGGCAGATGTATAGTTAGATGTATACGATTGACAGAGTAGGATGTGTGTGCGTGCCTGTGTGCGTTTACATTATGTATATGAGGCAGATTAACATACTAAAGGCTATATAGATGAGGCAGATTAACATACTACTGGCTATATAGATGAGGCAGATTAACATACTACTGGCTATATAGATGAGGCAGATTAACATACTAAAGGCTATATAGATGAGGCAGATTAACATACTAAAGGCTATATAGATGTGGCAGATTAACATACTACTGGCTATATAGATGAGGCAGATTAACATACTAATGGCTATATAGATGAGGCAGATTAACATACTAATGGCTATATAGATGAGGCAGATTAACATACTACTGGCTATATAGATGAGGCAGATTAACATACTAATGGTTAAATTAATGAATTTAATTGACATATTTTATATTGTGTTGCCGATACAGAAAGTGGGGCATATTATAGTGACTATATGACTTGTCTTGCTTGTTCTAATAGGCGAACAAGGGGTGGAGTTTACAACCCAGTCCCGTGTAAGGTTATGCGTGACTCAACATTGGTACGATGAAGTAGGTTTTAGTGTGTTCAAATGCACATATATCGCAATGAAACGGTGAACTCCGTTCTAGGTGCTATATCTTGATAGCTGGCAAGAGTTTGTAGACGGCCACACTGTAAGATAAAATGTAGACTCACTAATGGATGCACGAGAAAACACAAGAAACATGTAGACTGACCCAGAGACAAATTTCGACTGTCCCATTATGAGACAAAATTTAGACTGTTCAATTATGAGACAAAATGTAGAGTGTTCAATTACGAGAGAAAATGTAGACTATTCCATTGTTAGACAAATATGTGGACTGCTCCATTAAGAGAAAAAATACACTGTTCCATTATGCGACAAACATGTAGATTGTTAAATTATGAGACATAATGTATACTTTCCATTATGGGACAAAATGTAGACTGTTCCTTTATGAGACAAAAATGTAGATTGTTAAATTATGAGACAAAATGTAGACTTTCATTATGAGACAAACATGTACCGACACAATATAAGCCACACAATTAGACGGTTATATTGACAAATAAAAATGACTGCCGCAGAAAATATTAGAGGACGAAATCCAGGCGGGAGACAAAATATAAAATTCCAATTATGGCGTATTTATTGTTCATGCAAGCAAGACATTGGGTGTATTCAGATTTAAGTTGATATCTAGAAAGCCGTCCTGAACAAGATTTTTTGATTACTAACACAAGTCCTATGACTGGATAGTTGATGATATTACAACACATAGTATTAAACATATCATATCAAACATGTTATTCATTATATAAGTATAGTGTCCAGTACGCGGTCGACCGTCTGACCTAGACTTCTAGTTCATGGTGCAAATAAGATGGCTAATGTATTCTTTCTAGACGTGTCGTAGGAGGCGACTAAGGAAAGTTGGGGATGTGTGAAAATGTTGTCACTACATGTCTTGTCTCCATGTCTTACATTTCGTTTTCTGCATGACTTATTCATCCGCTGCCCAACGGGTTAGTATGGAAGTGCTTTTGGCCACGGGAGTAAACCCCAACAAAAAATTTGCAGGGACGATCCTAAGGCGGTCGATGGTGCATTAAAACCATCATCTGTCATCTCATGCAGTTGTGCTAGTTTTCAAGCGTATTGGCGTAGCCTTTCCTTTGGGACTAATCATCTGAGCCGATAGAGAATTAGTGATAGCGGGCAAAATACTTTGTCCATAATACGTGCCAAGACAAGCAGCCATGTGTGAAAGGGACTATGCGTCTCGAATTTGGTTGGTTGTTCGTCCATCACAGGTGATGATGACCATTTGTTACATCCACTTTTGAAAATTTAATTTTAGATATGTCCTTGATTATGAGTTCGTAGATGGCTAATGAGCCCTATTCGAGCTGTAAATGTCATTGGACAGTTCGGACATGGAATGACGACAGTAGACGGATCTTCTCTCGAATTTATACTTATATCAGAACCATGTCCTTTCAGATGGCGCCTTTCACCTCGAAACTTGAGTCAACGCGTTTTCCATATTCAACCAATCAGCATCCCTAATAAAAGATGCGATATTAGTCAATACTTTCATCGTTTTTTTTCTCTCTCAAATTACTATGAGTATGAACCAGATAATGAATATGAATGGTGCACTGACAGCACACTGCATTCGGTTTTAAATTCCTCGAGAACCACATACATTTATCATTAGTACGTGCCATCACGTTGTCTCGAAGAGACATATGCCACCAAGATGCAACATAATAATTAACGACAAAAAAATTAACACAAGTTGAAAAGGTGAAATAGCTTGGCATCTTGTTAACATCAGAAGGTAGATGATCAAGTGAGATAAAGAACCGAACAGCACAAGCCAAAATCAACGTTCCAAAAAAGAGAACCATTTTGTGCAATGGAAGACTATTAATGCAGACGCGAATTCGATATTATATAGAACCAATTCTTTTTTATGGACGTGAAGCATGGACTGTAAAAAATAAATAAATTCAAAGCGAATTAGATACTACAGAGATGTGGTTTCTGAGAAGAATGATAATAATACCACGGACAGCAAAGAAAACTAATGCAGAGTTTCTCATTGATGCTGACGTTAAAAGATCAATCATATAAAAAATTAGGGTCAGGCAGTCAAGATTTCTAGATCTACATGGCGCTCTACAGTTAAAAAGAACGTATCATCTTGTAAAAATATGAGAAATGCTGCAACACAACAGCGGAAAGTAGCTAGAAAGTCACGGATATACCAAAATCCACCTACAGTGGTCATTACACGTCCGACGACATTTATAGCTCGAATAGGGCTAATTAGCCATCTAACGAACTATTATGCATGGTCATAATTCTAACTGAATTGTCAAAAGTGGATGTAAAAATGGTCAACATCATTTGTCATGAACGAACAAGCACACACACCATCACATGTGCATTAATCGTACTCGTAGTATCCTTTTAATTTCTGCTCTAGTCAGTCTAAACAAAGTTGAGAACAATTCGATTGTTCTGATACAGTTTGACTTAAGAACACTTGATCTTCTACTTGGAGAAACGTGTGCTTGTTGCCCGTGTCGATAAGTTGATTAATACTGACAGTACTCACAAGTGTATGCCGAACAATAACGTTGCGTTGATTAACCACTCTTGTGGATGCTGGTTCTTCCATAAGATTCAATAAACAGGTAATTGATTTTGACTGCCTGTTGTGTTAATGGTGTTCAGTAGATACCGTAGTGTTTAATTTGTGGCAGAGAAACCGACAAGTAGCCATACTGTTTCACTGCAAGTTTGTTGCTTATGTTCTCCACGTCTGCAAGTACAGTTGGAAATTGTCTTGTGTTGTTGTGTGCACTGTGTCAGTGTCACGTTAGTAGTAGAGTACAATATATAAATATGCACCATCGCCCCCGTGTTGTGTGCACTGTGTGCGTGTCACGTGTGCAACAGGGAGCTATCATGAAACTATCTGTACAATAAGTACGTATGTACGCACACCCGTGTGCTGTGTGCACTGTGCCAGTGTTACGTGTATAGTAGAGTACAATACATAAGTATGTACACACGCCGATGTGTTGTCTGGACCTGCACGGTGAACAAAGAATAGGAACACTGTTACCTACCATGCATATCGTATGAGACGATTACGGTAGTTTGGGAGTAAGAGTTGGCAGTCTCTTCCCATTGGTGAAAGTGACCCAGAAGCCGTGTTGAAGTAGGATGTGCCATGTCGAAAGGCACATATATCGTAGGCAAACTGTAAACCACGATACTGCACATTCCATTGTCCGGACTACATCCTGATAATCTTCAGGAGTCTGAGAACAGACGCAAAAGTGGAAGAGTATGTGCCCTAAAAATACAAGTGCCAATCAGATTAGATGTCGTTGATGGAATCGTGATTATATGAATTATTTGTTCACTTGTGTTACTTTTTTTCTTTTACCTGTGTGTACCATATCACTGAATCATCGTCGCCCCATTGTGAGGTGGTTCTGTGGGCATACATCCAGTAGCTGAGACTTTAGCTATTGTACCACTAACTGGTAAATAACTCTCCCTTTTAATTTTTCTCTCCAATAATTATTGAGAGTTAATGTATATCGAACTCGATGGAAATATTGCCAAGGGACATCTCATTGTCTCTCACGGATCGACCAAACACTTGCTAGAACCGTTTTGTTTCAATGGTTGTGTGTTGGATTCTGATCTCTGTGTCCCAGTTCCAATTGCTTGCATAATAAAGAGTTCAACCAATGGGAAAGAACCAGTTTTGTACTACCCAGAACTGAATCAAGAGATGTTAGAACATACGTATGGATATAGATCTATCATGAATAAATTACTTCCACACAGAGCAAGAGAAAATATCACATTATGATAGCCAGTTGTGTGCATAGGAAACATTGCATGATAGCCAGTTGTGTATATGTGAAACATTTCATGATAGCCAGTTGTGTATATATGAAACATTCCATGATAGCCAGTTGTGTGTATCTTAAACATTGCATGATAATCAGTTGTGTACATGTTAAACGTTCCATGATAGTCAGTTGTGTACATGTTAAACATTCCATGATAGTTGTGTACATGTTAAACATTCCATGATAGTTGTGTACATGTTAAACATTCCATGATAGGCAGTTGTGTACATGTTAAACATTCCATGATAGTTGTGTACATGTTAAACATTCCATGATAGTCAGCTGTGTACATGTTAAACATTCCATGATAGTTGTGTACATGTTAAACATTCCATGATAGGCAGTTGTGTACATGTTAAACATTCCATGATAGGCAGTTGTGTGCATGTTAAACATTCCATGATAGTTGTGTACATGTTAAACATTCCATGATAGGCAGTTGTGTACATGTTAAACATTCCATGATAGGCAGTTGTGTGCATGTTAAACATTCCATGATAGTTGTGTGCATGTTAAACATTCCATGATAAGCAGTTGTGTACATGTTAAACATTCCATGATAGGCAGTTGTGTACATGTTAAACATTCCATGATAGTTGTGTACATGTTAAACATTCCATGATAGTTGTGTACATGTTAAACATTCCATGATAGTTGTGTACATGTTAAACATTCCATGATAGTTGTGTACATGTTAAACATTCCATGATAGTTGTGTACATGTTAAACATTCCATGATAGGCAGTTGTGTACATGTTAAACATTCCATGATAGGCAGTTGTGTACATGTTAAACATTCCATGATAGTTGTGTACATGTTAAACATTCCATGATAGTTGTGTACATGTTAAACATTCCATGATAGTCAGCTGTGTACATGTTAAACATTCCATGATAGTTGTGTACATGTTAAACATTCCATGATAGGCAGTTGTGTACATGTTAAACATTCCATGATAGTTGTGTACATGTTAAACATTCCATGATAGTCAGCTGTGTACATGTTAAACATTCCATGATAGTTGTGTACATGTTAAACATTCCATGATAGTCAGCTGTGTACATGTTAAACATTCCATGATAGTTGTGTACATGTTAAACATTCCATGATAGGCAGTTGTGTACATGTTAAACATTCCATGATAGGCAGTTGTGTACATGTTAAACATTCCATGATAGTTGTGTACATGTTAAACATTCCATGATAGGCAGTTGTGTACATGTTAAACATTCCATGATAGGCAGTTGTGTACATGTTAAACATTCCATGATAGTTGTGTACATGTTAAACATTCCATGATAGTTGTGTACATGTTAAACATTCCATGATAGGCAGTTGTGTACATGTTAAACATTCCATGATAGTTGTGTACATGTTAAACATTCCATGATAGTTGTGTACATGTTAAACATTCCATGATAGTTGTGTACATGTTAAACATTCCATGATAGGCAGTTGTGTACATGTTAAACATTCCATGATAGGCAGTTGTGTACATGTTAAACATTCCATGATAGTTGTGTACATGTTAAACATTCCATGATAGTTGTGTACATGTTAAACATTTCAAGCGTTTGTTATGGTCGTGTTTATGACTTTCGTATACGTTGTCTTTCATTTTTTCCTCTATATATTTCTAATCATAGAAAGAAAAATGGGGCAAACATTTGTGAGGTCACAACGAATCCACAATATTGACTCATTCATAATTGAGATCATATTTCATTCGCACGTGAAACAGGACCTCAGACTTGGTTCAGTTTTGGTCGTTAGCTGCGTCGATAATATTATATCGATGACCAATAGTCGAACTGTTGATAATGCCAGTCCGGTTTGTCATGGACAAAAGACAGTATTGATGTGCTAATATTTATTTTGGTAATCGTTTTAATCGGCTTCTGGTAACTTTACCTGCTCAGATGGTGTGCTGACCAAAAAATATATTCGGTGGTGTTTTGTTAGAACCATTAGTCTGAAACAGAGAAAATGAAACGGAAAGCATACGATAATGTATAGATGGATCACCATTGAGTGATCAGATTGGGGTGTAATGTATCGGAGATTATAGAATGTTGTGGTCCGTTGGGAGTTTTTCTGTTGGTTGTTTCCCTTATCATATTGCCAATACTCGAGGGATGTTATTCTATGGCTGTAATTGCTGCTGCCATTCGCTGGTATATTCATTGAATGCGATGGCTATTTCGTGGCGGCAGAAAGTCTGCACATCCATGCCGTTAGTAAACGGGTGCTGTCCTTCATTTCAGCACTATACATTGACCATTATTATTCCTTGTGCCATATACATTGTTGCATTTCAACGGGGTGGAAAAGGAAAAAAAGGTGTTATATTTGTGTGGGGAGTATGCCATGATATAAAATAGTCAGAATGTGATATGTCTGGGGGGGGGGGGGGAGTATGCTAGGATATGAAATAATCAGAAGGTAATGTGTGGGGAGGGGGAGGTGTATGTTAGAATATGAAATAATCAGAAGGTAATATGTGTGTGTGGGAGGGTATATGTTAGGATATGCAATAATTAAAAGGTACTATGTGTGTGTGTGTGTGTGTGTGAGGGTGTATGTTAGGATATGAAATAATTAGAAGATGTGTGTGTGTGCGTGTGGAAATGGGGTGGGGGGGGGAAGTATTCTATGATATGGAATAATTAGACGGTAATATGTGTGTGCGGAGAGGAGGGAGATATTTAAAATTTGAAATGAACTGTGATATAATTGTGTAGGAATGATGTCAAGAATATGACACAGTGAGGCTGTTGTGCTTATGTTTGGTTGGGAGTGATGTGCAAGTATTCACGAGATGAAGCTGTGGTGCTTATGTTTGGTTGGGAGTGATGTGCAAGTATTCACGAGATGAACCAAGAGAAATATAACTCAGGTGTGTTTGTGTGGTGATTGTGATGATATTCCTCCTTCGCAAGCGAAGATGTATGAGCATTGTTTTCTTATGACATTGTATGTGAATTTCCATGATATTTATGTGCTTTGTTTTGTGTATACTCTTCCACCTCCGTTTTTAATAGCTTTTCCTTTGGTTGGTTGGTTGCTGATCCAGCGGTCCATGGTATCACGCCCTTTGACCCAAGCTTTTCCTTTAGATCTATCCGTATATACATGAGAACATCATAAGTAAGTTTCACAGGGGAGATGGGCACCCACCGAGTCAAATTGTATCCACAAAAATGCTTCTATTGGAGTGTCTATAGAATAAAATGGATCACATGTTTGTTGTGTTGACATCTCCAATTTATCACTTGTACCACATCAAATTATACAACGATTTGAAAGTATTTATGTTCCTACTAATGAGCAGACATCCCATATGACAACATGACCTTAATACGTTCGAACATATACATCAGCACGTAGTACATACACACTTCATCTTCTGATGTGCAATACACAGCTGTCATAGAAATGCTCACTCACACACGCACGCGCACACACATTCTTGACTTTGATTTATTAATGATTATTGAAAAGATATTCGTGGACTTGCGTATCAATTTATTAAATGCAGTGTGAGGCCATCGTCTATCAGTGGCTTAATTTAGACCCCCAAGTGCAACTATAGTATTGTCCCAAGTTTCCTGTTCGTGCTCACTAGCTCGTGCCAGTCGTCAGCGCGTGCAATCATCGTAATAGCCTCGATTTAGAGTTTTAAGACAACGATTGATTACTTATCATTTTTTTTTCAATTGTAAGATTATTACTAATGTTGACTAATATAATGGTCACTATTTCCAATGGATCTAAAGGTGCTTAACCATATTCAGCTGATGTTTGAAAAATTGCCCGTGGGACCGTTTATACTCAGTTTTATACGCAAATATAACTGCCGCCCCCTCCCTCCACACGATTAAAATTTATGAAAGTATTCAGATCACCGCTTTCCATTCTCCTGCTGTATAGACGTAAACATGCAATATCGTGCTACATATAGCCAAACGTGTTGTGCTGACTAGGATCGAGAAATTGTGTATACTAACTGGCTATTGTTATTATTATTTAACTTTATCATAACAGTTGATGAAAATAAAATATAGTATAGGAAGAAGTCTGTCAGGGATATCTTTGTTTCACGCCAACATGCAAACTGATTTTATATATATATATATATACCTCTATACTAACATATGGGTGCGATTCTTGGACAATAAACAAACTGGAAAGTGGGAGTTTGGAGGCAACAGAGATGTGGTTCTACAGAAGAATGCTGAGAAAACCATGGACTGCCAGTAATGTAGAGGTGTTGAAAGAGTCAAATGCGAAACGTACCTTAATCAACAATATAATAAAAAAGGCAATCTTCTTTTTTTGGCCATTTAATGAGACAGAGAACAGACAGAATTGAAGGAAACAGAGATAAAGGGCGACAACGTGAGAAAATATTAGACAGTTTGACAACCTGACACGGCAAGGAAACAAAAACGACCTTGATACATAATACTGTGGACAGAGAGCTGTGGAGAGCCATGACCGCCTACGCCAGCCGGCATGGCACCTGATGATGATGATGATATATATACCATGAATATATAGGGAGCATATCCTAATTAGGATGTAGCTATTATCCAACATTGTGTAGCTGTAGTGATTTTCTTGGCAACTCGTCTCTACGTTGTTATTGCTGTTTGAAATGTACAGTAGCCTGCGATGGATGTGAATATAAATAACCAAATGGTCAGAGGGTGTCCGACAAAGTGGATGGTGCCGCAGTAACCTAATGAACAAATAGTAAAGTAAAATGAGTTAAACAGGTTACTAAAACACTTACCTTGCCTATTAATAAAAATATATTTAAAATATATATATATATATATATATATATATATATATATATATATATATATATATATATATATATATATATATATATATATATATATATATATATATATATAAACATACAATAAAACTAAACAGGACAATTCTCCACGTATCGGCTCAAATTGAACCTTTTTCAAGAGACAAACAACAGAAAACGACAAAATAAAAAACAAAATAAATGACTATATTTCATCAAGCCCCGTCTCCATAGCGCAGGGATGGCAACGCATCTAGTAAAAGAGAAAATGCGTGCATTCATTATAAAGAAACCAAAAGTGGGAAATTAGAGGCACTGTAGATGAGTGCAAGAATAATAAAAGAAAAAGATAAGAAAAATACCCATTTTGTCACTTTATCAGACAGACAGGTTTTAAGAACATAGTCACAACAGGCAAGACTGAAGGGAACAGAGACAGATGGGGACGTGAGAAAATATTCATGTGACAACCTAGCAAGGCTTGGAAACAACGATCCTGATAACAATACTGTGAACAGAGAACCATGGTCACCTACGCCAACCAGAATGGCATATGACAATGATAGATGAGTAATGATGAGGTTGTGTGGTGGTGGGGTGAGTGGGTTTGGGGAAAGGAAGGATACAAGATACAAGGATACAAGATGGATATGAACACGTCACAGACACGCCTTGTACGCAACCTCTGTGGAGCAGGATATATACACACAAAAATATTTTAAGAACGGACATCATTGCATTCCGTGCAGACCAATAGGTTTTCAATTTATGAATATATTCTTTAATCAATATATGCAAGGGCATTTATACTAATAGCCAATGTGAAGTCAGAACAAATTCTGGAGTGTCCAGTAAGTTCCAAATCCAATCAGGTGTTCGCCCGGGGTGTGTCCTAACCCCGCTCTACTTTTATAACATATATCGACCACACCTGTAAACTAACAAGTACCAACGAAGAAGATAACATGAACGACAAATTGAACGAACTACTCTTTGCAGACGACCAAGTACTAATAGCGACATCAGGGGAAACATTGCAAGAACATATGAAAAGACTCCAAATAACATATCAAAAATTTAACATGAAGATTATATTGAAAGACCGAACTAATGGCAATAGCTAAGAAAGAAATATCACTATCTCCATCGATAATCGGCACCTTAAACAGGTAAAGAAGTTACTTAGGAAGCATTTTATCGAGTGAAGGGAAAAACAGTAAAGAGATACAAAATAGATGCAACAAAACATACCAGATCCTAGGACAGATGACATGTATATTTTTAAGAATAAAAATGTTAACATAGACACTAAAGTTGCATTATACAAGACTATTATTATCCTATCACTGCACTACCGGTGCCAAACCTGGACAATGACAGCATAAGACAAAAGAAAATTAATGACAACACAAATAACATGTCTACAAAGAATGCTCGGAGTGTCATTAAGAAATAGAATTAGAAACGATAACATCAGACAGATAAACAAAACAGTACCAGTATTGGAACACATCAAAAGAAAATATGAAGTGGTTTTCACACGTTTCCAGGCTACCAACAAACAGCATGCCACAGATGGCCATGACACATAGACACCACGGCTATCAAACCAGAATGAAAAAGATGGACCACAGAAATACAAGAAATCATAGAAACAAGCTTACAAGCAGCACACAGGAAGACCATCTCCAGAGACCTCTTTATCCCTTAAGCCGCAAGACAGACAAGGACCACAGCGTATAGATAGATAGATAGATAGATGGATGGATGGATGGATGGATGGATGGATGGTTGGATGGATGGATGGATGGATGGGTGGGTGGATGGATGGATTAGATGGATTAGATTAGATTAGATTAGATAGATTAGATAGATAGATAGATTAGATAGATTAGATAGATAGATTAGATAGATAGATAGATTAGATAGATAGATTAGATAGATTAGATAGATTAGATTAGATAGATTAGATTAGATTAGATTAGATAGATTAGATAGATTAGATTAGATAGATTAGATAGGGTTGAAAAATAAAGTATTGTATAACATCTAGCATAAAAAGGGTGAAAAAATGAAAGATTATAAAACATCATGGCTAAAAAGAGTGAGTAAATACAATATTGTAAAACAGGTTGATAAAAAGAGTGGGAAAATAAAGTATTGTAAATAAAACATAGCGGTTAAAAAAAAAAGAGATGAGGGTTGCATAACAGGATTGTAAACGCATAATGTCATATAATGATATAATAAAATAGAGGCCGACTTAGAGTGTAGGTTAACAAATTGTGCAAGAGAAATTAAGGCTAGTACAGAAGTGCTAACGAAAACATAGGTGGAAACATGATCGCCCATGCCAGTCGTCTTTGAGAGTCGTGAAAAATAGTGGTTTTAAACTAGGGTCACCGTAACTTATCTACTGGGTAAGGAAGCATATGCAGTGAAACTTACCGTGACTAGACAGCAGCATATTCACAACACGTTACGGTTTAGGGGAAAACCAATAAGGGCGCGGTCATGTTTCCACAGTTGAGAAGTAATAAACAAGAAGATTGGCATGTATATTTTAGCATTCATTTGAGAAGTCATGCTTCTAGAGACGTGTATATCAACTCACTTTTGAGAAGTCATACATGTACAGACGTGTATATCAACTTAATTTGATAAGTCATACATGTACAGACGTGTATATCAACTCACTTTTGAGAAGTCATACATGTACAGACGTGTATATCAACTCACTTTTGAGAAGTCATACATGTACAGACGTGTATATCAACTCACTTGTGAGAAGTCATACATGTACAGACGTCTATATCAAGTCACTATGAGCAGTCACCCATGTAGAGACGTGTATATCAAGTCACTATGAGCAGTCACACATGTAGAGAGAAAAAACCAACTACCTATGATGAAAGTCGAGATAGTACAGTGTTCAGTTACTAATGCGCAGACCAGGGTTTCCAGAGTATACGTGTTTTTCCATGGTTTGAAATAGGGATCACACCCGTGGGTCACCCAGCCACAAGGAATTAAGCAACTATGGCTCATACTTCGGGAAGGTCAAAGAATGGCACCATCGCTACTAAGATTGAAAAGGAACGTTAGTTTTTTTATGGATATGATAATCATTGACTATGCACTTCTGGAAACACTGGTTCATAAAGCAGCTTTCCTTGACCTTGTTCATATGTTGTAACATATTGAGACTCATTGTGAGAAGTCATACTTTCACGTTGTGAGGTTATATTTTTCACGCTGTGAAGTCATAAGTTCACTTTGAGAAATCAATAAGTTAACTTTGAGATCATACGTTCTATTTAAGAAGTCATACGTTTACTTTGGTAAGTGATACGTTCAGTTTGAGTGAAAAGTCATATGTTCACTTGGTAAGTGACACGTATAGACACGCATTCATTAACCGTGTGAAAGCGAGAAGCACAATAGTTATATGAATGTTGACTGCCATGTTTTGTTTGTTCATTTTCCAACTGTTTGACATAATAAAATACGCGATTCTTAGTACGCCTCGACACACCATTCACCCAATAATGTTGTACGACATAAAGGAACTGGTGACATGAACGATTTGAATTGAAAGATGGTGGGGCAAAATTAATCGGCAAGCTAAAACTGTTTCACAAGTCTGCACACCAGCAGCAATTAAAAAGAAAAAAATATCGGTAGTTTGTCTGTACAAAATATAGGTCACAAAGATTACACACTTAATTTGTTCCAGATCTCGCCTCGGTCATTGTGCAATTTCCCCGTCTCCACTTTTCCTACTCTTCACATAAGAAAAGAACGTTTGCTGTGGTGTTCAGAAAATTGCGTAGTATTTGCAGGTGTCATGACAGTTGGGGGGTTGGGTCTCATTTCTTGATAGTTCCCTGATGTGTATATTTTAGAACTGGGGAGGACGTCGAGCACCGGTTACATTTGTGTGAATTTTCAGTCATTTCTTTACCGTGGAAACTTTGTCAGGCGCAACCCTTTGACAAACTTTATCGTCTGCTACCGCCCGTGACTGTGTTAACGTGCACAATCTAGTCGCCAGGTTTTTCTTGCATTCATTTGACTGGTCGTTTGGCCTCTGAAAGCAAACAAGAATTGGTTCAGAGGTTACATTTATTGATGTGTAGTTAGTTGTACACATATTCGGATAATATTCATTTAAGCGACATTGGAAATAATTCCGGGCTTGTCGCCTGAGCGATCGGTGTCAGTAGTTGTGCAGGCAAATGTTTAGCCATATTGAAACCATTTACCGTAGCCATATTGAAAACCATTTACCATCTGTGAATGTATAGCTATAACATTACAAACCGTGGTCTCAGTTCACTGCTCAGTATTTGTCATCCAGCTGTACTTGTCAATAGGTTGTTACAATAACATCTGCCAGGGCAATAATGTGGCCTCCATATTATGTATATAAATTAGAGCTTTCGTCCTTGCACTTAGCCGCCTGTGCTCGATATGTATTTTTTTTAAAAATATTTTGATTTTTTAAATGTTATTTCAACTACACTTATTACCACATTTATAATATTTACGTTATATTTTATTTTCCTTCTCTAGTTCTTCTACATGGTAACATAGACGTCTAAGCAGTCTCTGCATTTAGTTGTGTGTGTTTTGTGTGCACACACACACACATATATATATATATATATATCCATATTTCGATAAAAGCATTGTGGTCGAAACGTTGATTCAGCATTTTTTTTTTTACGTAAACTGAATTATAACAATAAACTATTTTTTTTCCAATATTCTTTTATTTGCCGCATGGTAGACAGTTTTACTGCAGTCGTCCCTTTGATTATTATTGTTTTTCTAAATACAGGAAGAGTTGCATGATAGTTCACAAACACTGCAGAATCGGCGTAGGTCTTTGAAGTAATTTCACTATTTGTCTGGTGTTGCCTTACAATTAGAAGTTTTAAATTTTGTATTTCAATTATTATAATTGTCTTCGTCATAAACATCGACTTTTCTAACATTTTATGCAACTCTTTGCAGTTTTGTACACGAACTTAACACAGAGTTGTACATTTCTGATGGGGCTAGCAGCCAGCCAGATCAACTATCAGGGTGTTACTTTTTTATTTTATATAATTATATACTATTTGTGTGTGCGTGCGCATGTGTGAAAATGCCATTATGACAAGTGCAACGAATTGATCAAAATACTTTACACACAATAATAGAATAAATCCAAAGTTTTAGGAGACAACCTAACGTACTAAAGATGTAAGGGCTTGAGCAACAAATTGTGATGGGGGGGGGGGAAACTGAAATGTTGGGAGTATTGCAGTATTTAACAAAAATATACCTAATGGAAACAAAAAACATAAACATACGATGTTTCAATCAAAAAGTCCTCGTCAGGACGATACAAACAAACACAGATAAGACCACTACAAACAAAGAAGAATGGTGCAAGGAAGAAGGAGGGGAGACAAGTCAAACAACACAGAACATAAGAAGGCATGAGAAAAAAAACCCAATAAGATTAGCAAAGCAGAATAAGAAAAATCGAATCAATATCAAAGAAAACAATTACAACTTATAGATTCAGAGCACCCCGGGCACTGAAGAAGAAACAAATTAACTCAAATACATTAATGTCGTTACTGTGCATGTGTTATATACTTCAACACTCCCAACATAATCCCCCCCCCCCCCTACAATCAGTAATGGCGGAAGGAAAGGAACATCAGATAATACTGGGGGAAAAAACACACACACAAAACACAACAACAACGATTCTGCTGCTGAAGTTGAATTGTATCGTCCTGACGCAAATGCTGGGGACGCAATATATCTCAGTTACTTGGACTGTATTTTGCTGAAAATGTGATAACATTTTCCTACGAAAACAAATTCTAGGCAGTTTTAAAACGAACACTAAAACAATATTAGCTATATACAGAACATCATATGAGACACGAACGATTGGTAAAAAAAAATGAATATCATATAAGACTTGTACACCAACGATTCATACAAGAAAATGAACATCATATAAGAATGTTATATAAACGTTTGATAAAAGAAAATGAGTATAATTTAAACCGCTACACGAACGATTGATAAAAGACAATGAACATCATATAAGAAACAAGTAATTGATACAAGAAAATGAACATCATATAAGACTTGTACACGAACGATTGATACAAGAAAATGAACATCATGTAAGACTTGTACACGAACGATTGATACAAGAAAATGAACATCATATAATACATGATCGATTGATACAAGAAAATGAACATCATATAAGAATGTTATATAAACGTTTGATAAAGGAAAATGAACATCATATACGATACTAACGTTTTAAAGAAGAAAATGAACATCATTTAAGATCTCTACACAAACGATTGATAAAAGAAAATGTGCTAGAAAATGTGAATATAATACTGCTACATGAACGATTGATAAAAGAAAATGAACATCATATAAGGCATGATGCTACTCGAACGATTGACAGAAAGAAATAATGGCGTTGCCTCATGATAATTGAGGCTCTTATTATGTTGAGTATCAAGATAAACATAAATAGATAGATGTGTTACCAAAGTAAAACATAAAACAACCTAACAACGAGATACAGAGACAGACGATGTTTCGACTAAAAAGCCTTCATCAGGACAAACAAAAGACATTAGTACAACGAATCTTACATAGAGGCAAAAGTGGTTATTAGGGAACAAAGAGAATGAGAGATAGCGAATAGATAGCGGAGGAAGCAAAGATGAAGCAGCATATCAGGGAGGAAGAGGGTATCATGAGAAGTGAGGAGGGGAAAGTGCACAGAAGTAGTTGAGTAGTGAAAATAGATAAGGTGTAGTAGCAAGTAAAAGAAGATAAATAAGAATAAATTAAGATACTTATCTCAAAAGTGGCCACAAGCAATGAGTATTAACATAGAATCGTAATATGAGAGCAAAAGAGGATGGTACGAGAGATCAGATGAGAGAGGTGGAGAGAAAAAAGGGGACCAATACGGCAAGAACAGGTAGAAAAAGGAAAAAAAGAAACTACAGGGCAGATATGAGCAGTGGATAGAAACTATTAGTAGGAGCATATAATGGTAGAAATAAAATTCAATGATGAAATATACAAGTTGGATAGTAAAATATTAGTGATGATAGGTAAACAAAAAAAAAGGTAACTTATCTCTAAGATGCGTCTAGTACGAGCTTGCTTGAAACGATTTGTCACACGCTTATGGCTTCGAAGTCAAAAAGTGGACAATAGAAGCCAGTGAGGCAGTCTCGTGTGCAGCCTGACATTTTTTTCATGCTGGGTCCTTATTTTTAATAATCCTTATCGAATGATGTCGACGCTTTACACAAATCATCACTTAAATCAAAATCCCAAGTGCAAGTCATTTTCACATCTACGAAAGCTCGCCCGAAGGGAAAAGGTTTTCCCACTGACTCTAGGACCATGAATTATGAACATAAGATGGCAAGACAAGTTTCCGGATACCACTGTTTTTGATAGATATGGTTGGTATCCATAACAATGACATTATTCTGATGCAGACATATATTCGCTGCGCAGGTCATCAGGTACGTTTGCAAAATCATGCCAAAAATACTTCTCTATGGCGAGCTGGAGAAGGGTACAAGATCTCAAGGCGGCCAAAAGAAGCGCTACAATGACTCGTTAAAGACATCACTGAAATATCTTCAAATAGACAAGATACATGGGAAGAATTTGCATAAAATAGATCTACTGGTGCTCTAAGTAAAAAAAGCGCATCATCTTGTGAAAAGAAGAGAAATGCAGCGGCATAACAGCGGAGAGCTGCTAGAAAATCACGGATATACCAACAACTGACTACAGTGGTCATTCCATGCCCATACTTTCCAGTGCATTTGCGGCTCAAATAGGGCTTATTAGCCATGCACGAAGTCATAGACATGGATATATCTAACCGAATTTCAAAAGTGGATGTAATAAATGGTCATTATCACTTGTGATGGACGAACATCAATAATCCGTATGTGTAGGGTTCTCCGTGACGTATTGGTCAAACAATGTGCCTTGTGTTGAAGTGTAGCCATCTACTGTAGTATAAGATATGTGTACAGCAAACATGACCTGAATGCCCCATTTTTATTATTCCCGTGAATTTCGTTGATCAGTCTTGGCTATTTTTGAAATGCGACTCAAAGTATATAAATATTGACCAACGTAAAACACGACAATAATAATAAAAAACTTAACAAGTCCTAATTAATTCTGGACAGGTCTTCTAATGCCGACGGTGTCAATTGAAGCGATTGCGTATTCGGCTGAGACCGTCGGCAGAATACTACATACCTCATGACCTAGAAAGTTGGTTTTCCGGTATTTTAATTATGTCTGTGCGCTTCAATGGTCGGCCTTGGAAAATGTTGATTATTTCTGTGCGCTTCCATGGTCGGCTTTGGAAAATTTTGATTATTTCTGTGCTCTTCAATGGTCGGCCTTGGAAAATTTTGATTATTTCTGTGCGCTTCAATGGTCCGCCTTGGAAAATTTTGATTATTTCTGTGCTCTTCAATGGTCGGCCTTGGAAAATTTTGATTATGTCTGTGCTCTTCAATGGTCGGCCTTGGAAAATTTTGATTATTTCTGTGCTCTTCAATGGTCGGCTTTGGAAAATTTTGATTATTTCTGTGCTCTTCAATGGTCGGCCTTGGAAAATTTTGATTATTTCTGTGCTCTTCAATGGTCGGCCTTGGAAAATTTTGATTATGTCTGTGCTCTTCAATGGTCGGCCTTGGAAAATTTTGATTATGTCTGTGCTCTTCAATGGTCGGCCTTGGAAAATTTTGATTATGTCTGTGCTCTTCAATGGTCGGCCTTGGAAAATTTTGATTATGTCTGTGCTCTTCAATGGTCGGCCTTGGAAAATTTTGATTATGTCTGTGCTCTTCAATGGTCGGCCTTGGAAAATTTTGATTATGTCTGTGCTCTTCAATGGTCGGCCTTGGAAAATTTTGATTATGTCTGTGCTCTTCAATGGTCGGCCTTGGAAAATTTTGATTATGTCTGTGCTCTTCAATGGTCGGCCGTGACAAATTTTGATTGGTCGACTTCAAGCGTATACATAGATGATAATAAGCAAAAACGTAGCGAATGACGTCGTGTTTATTTTCTGCAAATTAGGTATATATTTTATACAGCAGATGGTCATGATTCGCACCATGACGTCTTGTTTACAAGGGAATTTGTTCGTAGTTCCATCGAGTATATCACTGAAAGCTTGATAGTTACGTATATTAAGAGGTACTCTGCCAGGAGACGTCCAGCCTTGTTAAAGAGGAATGGGGGTGAATATCTGCACATTTGGTGTTATGTTTCGGAGGTTGTGGTTAGCTGAATCCTAACCTGCATTATGTTGCATGGTAAGAAATTCTGATATAACCAAATTGAAGAAAAAAAAAACATCCGCAGATGAAAGAAGCTTTCATCACTATAAGAAGTGGGTTAATTTTTTATTTTAAAGATGTCGAAACCCGAGATCAATGATGTCAATCCTCTACGCCTTTGAGATCTTATTTGTAGATTTGTCACCGTGTATATCACCTTCAACACGCCGTCGCCCTGTGTTTACCACAAGATTACAGACTATTTTCTGATTGTAAAAACGAAGCCACGAAAAGTATTTCTTACAACTACAGCAAGATTACTGCCTAACGAGATCTAGATAGGCACCGGTTGCGGGTTCCCACTCTTCTGATAGAACACGCTCTGAAGTTCTAAACGTAGCTTCTGAGAAATATTTGCATATTGAACACGCCCTACTCAAGATATAAATCCTGCAAACTGATCACATACACGTTGCCCCTTATCTTGGCTGATGCAATTGATTCTAGCTTCTTATTGGTCACTTTGCCTATATATTGTGTCGCCGGCCAATGAAAATTCTGATCAGTCAATATGAGTGAGGATGTTTGGAAGTAATTGACAGGACCTACGTCTGTTGAAGTGCTTGCTATTGAATATATGATGTTTAAGTTACATCTGCAGTGTTAGATTGTACACACACAACACTTGAACATTTGAGGTCGTCTCCTATCAGGCATATCAAATGTGCTGTATTTGTTATCTGTGTTTCATGTTTTATCAAAGTTCTCGTTAAACGGAACATATGTCTAACATGTACAATCTTTATCTCAACTTCAGTGCTTGCTCAAGTCTAGCGTATGACGTTGTATATCTTTTACTACTATATTCTAAGATAAATATGTGAGTTTAATAGTTGCTTAGACAAATATGTGAGTTTAATAGTTGCTTAGACAAATATGTAGTGTAATAGTTGCTTAGACAAATATGTGAGTTTAATAGTTGCATAGACAAATATGTGAGTTTAATAGTTGCTTAGACAAATATGTGAGTTTAATAGTTGCTTAGACAAAAATGTGAGTTTAATAGTTGCTTAGACAAATATATATTGTAATAGTTACTTAATTAAAAGTGTCTTGTAACAGATACTGCGACAAACTTATTTGTAATAGTTGCTTAGACAAATGTCTGTTGAAATAGTTACTTAAAGAAAATTGTTTTGTAATAATTGTCGAGACAAAAATGTGTGTAATAGTTACATAGATAACTGTATGTGCAATAGTTGTCTACAAAAATGTGGGCAATAGTTATGTACACAAATGTGTATAATAATTGTTTATATACATGTGTAGTAGTTGCTTAGACACAAACATCTGTAGTTGCCACATTGAGTGTCAAGATACACTTTTGAATTAATTTACAAGAGAAATGTCGATACACATTTGACTAACAAAATGTCATCGAATAGTTAAATTACCATAAATTAAACTCTTCATCTATAATATAATTATAGCCCACACACAGATTAAAGAAATGTGGCAATGCAATGACAATAACTAAATAATTTTGAATTAGAAAGCTTAGGGACATGTAAAATGTAAGATCGCATGTAAAAATTCGAGTTTTTGCGAGCACGAGTTATTAAGATATTAAGTGTAACTTGACGGTAATCAATGTGACACCAGTGTGTAGTAGTAGTGTGATCAGTGCTGTCATATCGGATCTATTAACCGTTGTTTCGGTAGAAACTACTCAACTTCTTCGGCAACCTATTACACATACATTTGTCTATCTGACGACATATTTCATTCTGCAGCTACTACAGATACATTTGTCTATCTGACGACATATTTCATTCTGCAACTACTACAGATACATTTGTCTATCTGACGACATATTTCATTCTGCAACTACTACAGATACATTTGTCTATCTGACGACATATTTCATTCTGCAGCTACTACAGATACATTTGTCTATCTGACAACATATTTAATTCTGCAGCTACTACAGATATATTTGTCTATCTGACGACATATTTCATTCTGCAACTACTACAGATACATTTGTCTATCTGACGACATATTTCATTCTGCAACTACTACAGATACATTTGTCTATCTGACGACATATTTCATTCTGCAGCTACTACAGATACATTTGTCTATCTGACGACATATTTCATTCTGCAACTACTACAGATACATTTGACTATCTGACGACGGTACATATTTCATTCTGCAACTACTACAGATACATTTGACTATCTGACGACGGTACATATTTCATTCTGCAACTACTACAGATACATTTGTCTATCTGACGACGGTACATATTTCATTCTGCAACTACTACAGATACATTTGACTATCTGACGACGGTACATATTTCATTCTGCAACTACTACAGATACATTTGTCTATCTGACGACGGTACATATTTCATTCTGCAACTACTACAGATACATTTGTCTATCTGACGACGGTACATATTTCATTCTACAACTACTACAGATACATTTGTCTATCTGACGACGGTACATATTTCATTCTACAACTACTACAGATACATTTGTCTATCTGACATCGGCACACAAATGTGTGAAGGTTATTGTTGTCTATATTCAAATGCTGATGCTAATACTTCTCTTGTCAGTGTCATGCCATTCTTTAAAAAGTGCAGGTCTTCTGAAGTTGTTTTAGTGATCCATTGACTAAGTTAGTGACTGTGAAGGGTGTCTGTAGAAGTTGTTTTTCCTGGCAGTTGAAAGGTAAGGGCTGCCAATAAGGAAGTGTTCCACTGTTTAATTGGGATGAGAGCAGTGTCTACAAGTGGGTAGTTTGGTACGGTATAGTGTCCAGTTATTAGTATTTCTGACATATCTTAACTTAAAATGTTCTCTAAAGTGTCCAGTGATTAAGATTTCTGAAAAAGGTTCTTAAAATATTGTCTTTTAGTGTGCAGTGATTAAGATTTCTAACAAAGGTTCTATCAATTTCCAATGATATCCACTATCTGATAGAAGACATATTACTTGTACACCTTTTTTCGAATCCCTTTGATTTATCTACATATATTTGCCGCTGTATTTAACATTTCCTAAAGCTGTATCGTGCATATTATGTCAAGCTATTACGTGCATATTATGTCAAGTAATAATGTGCATACTCTTACATAGTCAGTTGTTAAATTAATTATTATATCTTTGCCAAATGAATTATGGGTCGCTTGCTTTGTAAAGTTGAGTTGTTGAAACAATAATAGCTATATGAATCACTAAAAGTTAACATCAGAAGACCTGCACTATTTTTTATGAATGACGTTGAGTTGCCAAGAGTAGAACTCAGCGCGAATGTGATATTGATAACAACAATACACAACAATAGCGCAAACGTTGTTGGAACACTCTGAAGTACAAAGTGCATGAAGTATCGGCATTTCGAACCCCCAGTAATACCAGTGGAATTTCTCAATGATGTGTTCACTTCTTCCAAGAAGGCACACATCCCGAAGTGATACAAATTCATTGCAAGTGCAGATAACAACTGTCGCCCACATTTTTAAGGGTTATGTGCTCATGGTTGAATGCGGCATGTCTGAAGACTATGTGCTCATGGCTGAATGAGGCGTGTCGCAAGACTATGTGCCCATGGTTCAATGTGGCGCGGGCGTGTCTCATAAGAAAGAAGCTTTAATTATAGTTTCATTAAGCTCTGTTTAACAACATCGCTGATACAACGACTTCGTGTTTCTGAAAAATGGTATGTCATAATATGGATTACAGAGGATATGCCAATAAGAGAGGTTGCCTGATAGATTGAAGCAACTCAGTCATTCATAGTTTGACTACGATATCCTTTTTATCATCATCTCAGTCGTAGAAGAATTGAGATAATATGCGCTCTGAAGAATAACAAATGTACAAGATTGACAGTTGCCCTAATGAATTGAGAGACCGAATTACCGCAGCGATTTTGTCACATTTGGTAACAAGGTATACATTGCTTCACTGTTAGAGGCTAATCCGCAACCAGTTTCTTGAAGCACATTTTTCCTCAATGCATCCAAGATCACATCTCTTGTTACCACTAAAACATAGAACCATAGAACCGTTATTCGTGCTTGATAAGCTACCATTTGACACGAGCCCGTTAGATCTCCATGGTGCCACTTACATGTCTCATACAATGTAGTTCTCTGACACGAATGTGTGGAGGCGACACAAAAGGCACTCCAGATAATGCATTTAGGAATCATGATAGCCAATGAGGTGACTCACAGCTACGAATCATGATCGCCAATGAGGTGACTCACAGCTACGAATCATGATCGCCAATGAGGTGACTCACAGCTACGAATCATGATCGTCAATGAGGTGACTCACAGCTACGAATCATGATCGTCAATGAGGTGACTCACAGCTACGAATCATGATCGCCAATGAGGTGACTCACAGCTACGAATCATGATCGCCAATGAGGTGACTCACAGCTACGAATCATGATCGTCAATGAGGTGGCAAACGGGAAAAACATATTCGCAGATGGAGTAGCTCACTTGAAGCATTATTGTCAATGCTCACTATTAGGAAACAGAATCACTAATGAGCTGGTTTATCGTCATGTTAGTTGCTCACACATAATATACGAGTAGTGTGACATTGGGCAAAATCTTTTCATCGTATCGAAGGCAACCTGAAAGACAATCAACGCTGAAATAGTATTCTTCAAACTAGTGCGCCCTCATTGATAGATCGATAGTCTCCGGAATGATAACTCTAGTTAACACAGTCCTCGAGCTAAACTTTTTCATTGTAGCTTTGTTAGAAATGGCGGTCCATACCGTTTTCACCTCAGTCAGACATTATTCAGTACAATTGAACTATTGTGGTAAGAGATAACCATCAATTAGCTGAACAAATGTAGGAAAGGAAAGAAAAGTAAGGAGATGTTACTTCACAAGACAACAATGCCCAGTTAGTATCTGTACTTAGCCTGTCATATACTCGCTAATGATCATTGCTATTTCATCTGCCAGAATGTATGAATTTTAGACGCTCAAACGAGTATTATTTCATCTGCCAGAATGTATGAATTTCAAACGTCCCAAACGAGTATTATTTCACCTGCCAGAATGTATGAATTTCAGACGCTCAAACGCGTATTGTATTAACGTAACTGTACTCGGGGTTTTCCATACGTGCCCCACCCCTCTTAAAATAGCGACAAAACACCAGTCAAGATTACCTCTCGTAGCTAGTAAATCATGTTTCCAGCGATAGTTCAATGCATCTCTGAAAAAAAAACAACGCACCTGTAAAGAAGACATGCCGGCCCGGTATCGAACCCGCGACTATGCTGTAGAGATGCTCATGATTGAGTCCAATTAACCAGCAATTACTTCCACACAAGTTTTTGTTCCTTCATGAATCTGCCAGACTCTGATATCCACGTGACCGAACGAGAATGCGATTAATTATAATTGATTTCACTGTTTTGTGTTTTTTAAAGTGATCCTTTCTAAGTGGTTCTCACATTCTGTTTCGTATGGCTGCTGTTTGTTATAGGATTGTGTGTCAATTTTAATAGCTGTTGTTTGTTACAGCTGTGTGCCAAATGTTATAACTGGTTTTTTTTAAAGATGCTGTTTGTTATATATGCCGAGTGTCAATTGCTATAGACCCTTGTTATAGTGTTTGTGAACTATTGTGCCAATTGTATGTTATAATGATGTGTAACAATTGTTATAAATGCTATTTGTTATGGCTGCAGTGTTGAACTTCTTATATTCTATAGTTGCTATTTGTTCTAACTGCTGTGTGACAATTGTTAGATCAGTTATTTTTATAGTGTGTCAAGTGTTGTAGTAGCTGTTTGTTATAGTTGTATTCTATTTGTTATATCTGTTGTTTGTTATAGATCCTGTTTGTTATAAGTTTGCCAATTGTTATGTCCGTTCTAGCTGCCGTGTGTTGTTATGGCTGTTCTAGCTGCCGTGTGTTGTTATGGCTGTTGTTATAGTGATGTTTGTCAATTATTACGGCTGTTGTTATAGTCATGCTTATTAACTGTCACAGCGTCTGTTTGTTAGTTCTTCTAGCATTGTTTGTCAGTTATTATATTTGCCATTTATTTTAACTTATGTTTGTTAATCACTATTTCTTGATGTAATGCGTAGATGTCATTCTTGTACCCTTTTTCCATCTTGATGTAATGCGTAGATGTCATTCTTGTACCCTTTTTCCATCTTGATGTAATGCGTAGATGTCATTCTTGTACCCTTTTTCCATCTTGATGTAATGCGTAGATGTTATTCTTGTACCATTTTTCCATCTTGATGTAATGTATATATGTAATTCCTGTACTTTGTATTCCATCTTGATGTAGATGTAGCTGTAAACCCTGTACTGTTTCTTCCACCATGGATTAGAATGTAACTGTAAACCCTGTACTATTTCTTCCACCATGGATTAGAATGTAACTGTAAACCCTGTACTATTTCTTCCACCATGGATTAGAATGTAACTGTAAACCCTGTACTATTTCTTCCACCATGGATTAGAATGTAACTGTAAACCCTGTACTGTTTCTTCCACCATGGATTAGAATGTAGCTGTAAGTCCTGTACTGTTTCTTCCATCTTTATGTAGGATGTATCTGTAGAAAATATTCCGTTGTCATGATTTACAGCTTGAATGTGATATCTGCGCATGTTGTACGGAAACACCCGTCTTCAGTACGGCCATTGGATCACTATGGCTTATGGTATGAAACATCTCACAGCATCCCCAAACCTCTATAGGCACCTCTTAGGCCATATATGGCAGTATGTTGTGTTGTTATTCTTTGCTTACCTTTCATGACCTTCCCTTTCAGGACATCAGTCACAATAGTTTACTTCTTGGTACTGTGCCATCAGTCACAACATTACACTTCTCAGTACTGTGACATCAGTCACAACATTACACTTCTCAGTACTGTGACATCAGTCACAACATTACACTTCTCAGTACTGTGACATCAGTCACAACATTACACTTCTCAGTACTGTGACATCAGTCACAACATTACACTTGTCAGTACTGTGACATCAGTCACAACATTACACTTGTCAGTACTGTGACATCAGTCACAACATTACACTTGTCAGTACTGTGACATCAGTCACAACATTACACTTCTCAGTACTGTGACATCAGTCACAACATTACACTTGTCAGTACTGTGACATCAGTCACAACATTACACTTCTCAGTACTGTGCCATCAGTCACAACATTACACTTCTCAGTACTGTGCCATCAGTCACAACATTACACTTCTCAGTACTGTGACATCAGTCACAACATTACACTTCTCAGTACTGTGCCATCAGTCACAACATTACACTTCTCAGTACTGTGCCATCAGTCACAACATTACACTTCTCAGTACTGTGACATCAGTCACAACATTACCCTTGTCAGTACTGTGTCATCTGTCACAACATTTTCCGCCAGTATGAGTTTTCTCTTTCATTGCCCTAGAGACATGCATGAATGGGGCAGTAGATTCATCTACAATTTGAACTATAAAAGTGGTCAGCAATGTGACATACTCTATCGGTGTTTTGTATCAATTGTTTTATATCAGGTCATATTTGTCAATTCTGATATGTATTGCTTATCAACTGTTGTAGGTCATATTTGTCATTTCCTATAGGTCACGTTTTTCATTTTCTAAAGTTAGTTTTTGCTATTTAGTATAATTCATATTTGAGATTTCTTATAATTCACGTTTGTCATTTCATATACATTGCATTTGTCATTTCTTATAGGTCATGTTTGTCATTTCCTATAGCTTTTATTTGTCATTTCTTATAGGTCATATTTGTTATTTCCTATAGGTCATATTTGACATTTCTTATAGGTATTTTTCATTTTTATTAGCCATGTTTGTCATTTTGTATAGCTCATATTTGACATTTATTATAGGTATTTGTCATTTTTATTAGCCATGTTTGTCATTTTCTATAGCTCATATTTGACATTTCTTATAGGTCATATTTGACATTTCTTATAGCTCATATTTGACATTTCTTATAGCTCATATTTGACATTTCTTATAGCTCATATTTGACATTTCTTATAGGTCATATTTGACATTTCTTATAGGTTATATTTGACATTTCTTATAGGTCATATTTGACATTTCTTATAGCTCATATTTGACATTTCTTATAGGTCATATTTGACATTTCTTATAGGTCATATTTGACATTTCTTATAGATCATATGTGACATTTCATATAGGAATATTTGACATTTATTATAGGTATTTTTCATTTGTATAAGCCATGTTTGTCATTTTCTATAGCTCATATTTGACATTTGTTATAGGTATTATTTGTCATTTTTATTGGTCATGTTTGGCATGTCCTATAGCTCATATCAGGCATGTCTTACATGTCTTGTTTGTCATGTTCTATAAGTCATGCATGTCATGTGTGAGTGTAATTTTTGGTATTGTTTCTGTCACATTATGTGTGTTCATTTATTATTATGTTGTTGTGGTAGTTTAGAAATTATGTAACACTATTTCCAGCACTGTGACCACATGTGAGATATTATTCACATTCCATAACTACTACTTTTCATTACCAAAATGACTACGGAGTACATAAGCTACTCAAAATTCTATTCACGAGTTTATACGCCGTTTTCAAATGATTCTCAAGTCCCGTTTATATTAACGCACCTGGCTAATTTCAATATAAAAAGCGGTATATTTCTGATATGGAGAACGTATGCGAGGAGCCTAGTTTGCTTCGTGCAAGCCCAACGTATAATCAATATGCGGGTTTTTGTAATTGAATAATTTTGACTCGGTAAATAATACTAAATATACCAATGTCATTTATACAAACCGGATATTTCGCAGGCTGTTGCCTAAAAGTCAGGCCAGTTAGATAGGTCGGTGAAAAGTTAAATTGAGCGGTTTGTCCTCTTAGTGCTTTCATATAGCCTTCATCAACAGCGACTCGGTCGTCGCCTTGTGAACTATGATTGATATAAGGCCATAACGCGTAGCGTCAGTTTATACCTGAACGGCACTTTGCCCTTTCGATTGAAGTCGACCAGATATTGAAAATTGTTGTGAACGTAAGCGTATTAGTTATGATATACGGTTGTTATTGATACTTGTGTTATTCTGAACATATTTTTAGATAAGATAACAGACAGGGCTGTGATAAATGTGTGTATATTTGTGCTTGAGAGAAATATTCGGAGCAAGTTGTGCAGTAAGTAGCAGAGACCTATTCCAATAATAGCCATCGCGTGATTAATACCAGCACTCGTTTGTTTCGCTTGGTTGCCCGCGCAGCCTATAAACTTCCGACACTGTGAGTGCTGGCTGTGCTAGAGTACACAGTGTGTGTAAACTAAAAGGACTAGTTATATTTCTTATACGCGTTCAAGTGTTACCGGGGCAGTGGTTGTCCACAACATTATCAGTAAGGACGGAGGATATCAACCAAAAGTAGAACTTCACTTCCACGATTGTCCGTATTGCTCACAGCATCCGGTCACACACCACTGATCTGTTTTGGTTTTAGAAGTTGGGTGTGGTGACGATCACCGAGCCAACCTCTTGAACAAAAACAACAGCTACAGCAACAACAACACTCATTCGCCTCGTCATCGATAGATTAGTGCTTGTGCCATCATCAGACAACGTCAGTGATCACAGCAGCAGGAATATCTGCTTTCTTCGCAGCACTTGTTGAGACGGCGAGGGGCTAATCGGCCGTCATTACCGCAGCCGTCCCGGTCGGCAGTACAGCACCCCGCGCTTGCTCCCTACACCGTCCACCATTGCGGTCCATTCGTATCGACGGCTGAGGATGCACCCCTACTACTACGTCCAGTATGTGCCCATCTCCCTCAAACAGGATTTGGTAAGTCAACAAACTTTTATTTCTAACTTTGTTTAGGTGACACAGTCACGAATTTGTATATCTGTTTGCTTGGAGATATCTACGTTTAAGCTGCCACATTTTTGGTCTTTCGTGCATAAAAATCTGTGACACAATATTGGCCGCCAGTCAATCACACACACACTGTCAGAAAACACTTTTAACAGTCTGATTTACCATGTGACAACTTATTAGCAACAGTCATAGAGTGAAGAGAAATAATAGAAGTAATTTGGTAACATGAGCATGAATGAGTGAAATCTTAACAGTGGGGAAATCATTGATCACTTCTTCAGCTCCTGAAGTAAGACACAATTACAAATACAATCATGTTGTAGCCATATTCTGTTAAATATGTACATTATTTATGTTTTATTTTGGCACTTCACTTCTTCAACACAGTGAATCTTAAACTGTGCCTCATTTTAATTAAGTCAGTTAATCCACTAGCACATTGAATGTTAAATTATGTCAAGTCTCATTTTAATTAAGTCAGTTAATCCACTAGCACATTGAATGTTAAATTATGTCAAGTCTCATTTAATTAAGTCAGTTAATCCACTAGCACATTGAATGTTAAATTATGTCAAGTCTCATTTAATTAAGTCAGTTAATCCACTAGCACATTGAATGTTAAATTATGTCAAGTCTCATTTAATTAAGTCAGTTAATCCACTAGCACATTGAATGTTAAATTATGTCAAGTCTCATTTTAATTAAGTCAGTTAATCCACTAGCACATTGAATGTTAAATTATGTCAAATATCATTTCAAGTCAGTTAATCCACTAGCACATTGAATGTTAAATTATGTCAAATATCATTTTAATTAAGTCAGCTAATCAACTAGAACATTGATGATTGAATGTTAAATTATGTCAAATATCATTTCAAGTCAGTTAATTCACTAGCACATTGAATGTTAAATTATGTAAAGTCTCCTTTTAATTAAGTCAATTAATCAACTAGCACATTAAATGTTAAATTATGTCAAGTCTCATTTTAATTAAGTCAGTTAATCAAATAGCACAGTGAATCTTAAACTATGTCAAGTCGCACTTTATCAAATCAGTTAATCCACTAGCACATTGAATCTTAAATTATATTACGTCTCATTTTTAATTAAGTCAATGAGTCCACTAGCACAGTGCATCTTAAACTATGCCAGGTTTCATTTTAATTAAGTCAGTTAATCCACTATCACAGTGAATCTCAAACTGTCATCTCACACTTTAGTCAAGTCAGTTAATCCACCGGTATAGTGAATCTTAAACTATATCAAGGTGCACTTTAATCATGTCCATTCATCTACTAACACTGAATGTTAAACTATGTCAAATTGCAGTTTAATCACGTACATTCATCTACTCGAAGCCACACGATATAATAATTTACACAAACTGCCCAGTAACATAAGAAACAAACAGGTGTGGTTGGGGTTTCATGGCCTCCCAAATTGGCAAGAAATTAGTTGAGGAGTCAGCAGCGTGCCCCACTACAACATCCAGTATAAAATGGAAATAGAAGTGGTGACAGCAGCTCTCACTTGGCCGGTAACGCAACCACCAACAGAGTCAGTGATTCTATCGGACTCTCAAAGTATGCTGCGCAAGATAGAAAGTGTATTATCAGAACTGAATAGGTCACTATTCTCAACACCGAGCAGAGCATTACATGGATCTATTGTCCAGGTCATGCTGGAGATAAGGGAAACGAAAGAGCCGATGTGTTGGCTGGTAAAAGCTGTGTAAGTGGCTCCGTTGCTTTCATTTCTAGCAATTTGGAGAAGCTAAGTACATATAAGTCCGCCCTGTATACAGTGATGCTATTTAATTTTCTAAACACATGTGATAGACCCTGTATAGACAATTATAAATGCCTTGCATAGCTTGCTATATAGATATTGATAAGTGCCATTTCAATAGCTTGCTATATAGACAGTTATAAGTGTCATTTCAATAGCTTGCTATATAGACAGTTATAAGTGTCATTTCAATAGCTTGCTATATAGACAGTTATAAGTGTCATTCAGTATCTTGCTATACAGACAGCTATAAGTGTTATTTCAATAGCTTGCTATATAGACAGTTATACGTCATTTCAATAGCTTTTCAGCAGTATCTATATAGACATAAATATATACGTGTTTATGGCCGAATAGGATGTGTTGAAAAGGGAGGGGCCGGGGGGTGGAGGTGTACATAGGGTATTTTCCCTGCAGTTAAAAAAAATAAGTTTGTAATTTTTGGTTTTGCGGAGTTTTAATAATATTTATTGAAAACTGCTAGGATTGCATGGAGATAGACTAGTTTTGGAGTGTTAATTATCATGTTCTATTTCCTACGGGAAAGGTGGCGGGGAGGGGGGAGTAAAAATTTAATAAATAATGCCTCCACCGATCTTATCAACAGACGTTTGCATGATATCTAGACGTTTGATTTATGAGATATTTCAACACAACCAAAATTCTTAGGAAATATACGTTGGTCTGCTCAGTATACGAAGGAAATACAATTTGGTAGGCTCAATATACGAAGGAAATATAATTTGGTCTGCTTAAAATATGAAGAAAATAAAATTTTGTCTGCTCAATATACGAAGGAAATATAATTTGGTCTACTCAATATACGAACACACACACAAATGCACAGTAATATTCTCATTTGGTTTGTGCAATACACAAAAACGGTAGTTCAGTTGGTTGTCAGATGTATAGACACACACACACAGTGTCAGTTTGTATGCCCAATATATGGACACAAATATACGAATGTTGGTTGATGTGACCATTACATGGACACAAATATACGAATGTTGGTTTGTTTGACCAATACATGGACACAAATATACGAATGTTGGTTGGTTGGTTTGACCAATACATGGACACAAATATACGAATGTTGGTTGATTTGACTAATGCATGGACATATAGATTTCTTCTTCTTCTGAGTTCGTTCTCAAACTCCTGCAGATTAGCAGGATGTAGTCCGGAGAACGGAATACGTTGTGTCATGGTTTACAGCATTGCTGAGATTTCTGCGCCTTTCGGCCTGACGCATCCAACTTCAGCATGGCTTTGGGTCACTGATCCTATATGGGATGGGACAGCCAACTCCATCCCATAACCTCCTTAATCGCCTTTTACGATATGCGTGGAAGGTAAACAGTGTTGCTATTCTTTGCTCCCCTTTCGGGCCCCGGCAACACACGGGCGATATATTTCAATGTCGTTTGGTTTGACCAATAACATGGACACAGATACGAATGACAGTTGGTTTAGTTTGTGTTATATATATATATATATATTCACACTCAAAGATATAATTGCCAATTGGTATGTCCCCGGGAACACCTGCTGTATGGAAATGACTCAATCGATTTGTCCCTGCTATTATTGAAGGGTAGTCTAAACATTACACCAAGTAAATGGATTTTGTTCCTACGACTGTTGGAAGAGTCGTCTAGACATCATCCCAAATAAAAGTACTTTTACCAAATGTTATTTCTCCAACTTGATCTTCCCACGTCTCGATTTCATCGTTGTTTCCACAAATTTCTACTTACGACTGCTGGCAAGTCGTGTATGATCTAGAAGCATAATCAGTGATCTGTATCTTAATTCTGTAATACATGAGTTCCTCTCTTGGTTATGATTAATACAGCTCCTGAATTAGTTTGGAATATGTCTGATCTACAACTACCATTGGTTTCAATTTTATACTGATTTGAAGGAGGAAGAGAAGCAGGAAGAAAGCAAGCAAGATGTAGTCACAACATAAAGCTCTGAAAAGATGAAGATAAATCTTGTGAACTAGTTTGGAAAATGTCTGCGCTACAACTATCCCTGGATTCAGTTGTATATTCATGAGAGAGAGAGAGAGAGAGAGAGAGAGGAAGAAAGAAAGTAAGATGTAGTCGGAACTTCAGAGCCCTGAAAAAGATGGAGGCAAATAAAAAACAAACATCGTCAAGCAGAGCGCCGGTGACACAGTCAAACATAATAGGCTGTGTACATATACGACGGTTCGCTGTGTGAACAAGGCTTATTGAATTATCCCAATTGGAGCTGCTGTGTATTAACGGAGCTAAGGTTTGAATCCTCTGCAAATGGTGTCAGCAAACTGTCTGAGCATCAGATCCGGCACTTTCACTAGGCGTCAAACTGAAAATCATATTCTACGGGCTCATATCTTCCTTTGGTTCCGGCAAATTTCCAGATGTATTGTCTGGTCAGTGATTCTCATTCTCTTCGGAACTTAGGCACCCAGGTAATTTTGAATAGTTCAGTTATTATGTATTCAATTCGGTGATGTCTAAGGCATATTAATTTGGAATATTCTGTCAGAAATATTTGAGTACATTTCAGGTAAGGCATATACATCGATGGGAAGAGTTAATAGTACTTAAGACGGTAGTGGGTGCATTTAGAAATTCATATTTATATCGCAAGAAAAATAGTTCGTGTTTACGTTAGATCATACAGTTCTATGTTCAAGTCGCAAGTATGGTCACTCTTCAGTCGATCCAGTTGTTTGAATGGGTACCTCCACTTTTGCAGTGAGAGGATGGGCATTGCCTCTCACCACAAAGAACGCTGATATTTAATAGTGTGAGGTAGAGTTTGCACAACACTACACATACTTTTGAGGGACACCCTTACCGAAAATGAAGATTACTTACTTAACAGCAATAATTGATAATGTTGCATTTTGCCGCTCTGTCACACAGTTTCTACTGCAAACAAATTTGATGTTGTCCTGTACGATTAAAAACATGACATTAAATGAAAAGTTCTAGAAACTTACGCAATCGTGTCCCGTCTTACGAGTTTCTTACAAGCATGATATATGTTTTGTGAAATAAGTGATTGCTCTTGGGAAAAGATGCAATCTAAGAACATTCGTATTTAAATTAAGATAAGATGAGGGCAGCTAGAGACAGTGTACAGATTTGTTAGATTCAAATATTGTTGGAGATTTGTTAGATTTAAATATTGTTGGAGATTTGTTAGATTTAAATATTGTTGGAGATGTGTTCGATTCAAATATTGTTGGAGATTTGTTAGATTCAAATATTGTTGGAGATTTGTTAGATTCAAATATTGTTGGAGATTTTTTATATTCAAATTCTGTTTAAGATATCAGGCTAAAATATTTATCCATTTGATAATTCTTAGAACCCATTTCCAGCATGTTTCTGGAGGCAAATCATTATCACGCTGTAATCTACCATTGGTGTCGATGGCGGCGACTAAGGAAGGTTTTTTTTATGAAGGCTACCTAACACCATAGATGGTTAAATTGAAGGATGCTGCGTATTTCAACTATTCTTCAGAAGTTTGTTGTGTCGGACCCAAAGGCATAATACAACAATAATTTACTCTTATTACTAAAATTTGTTTCTTAAATTGTTGCCATAAACTATTATTTCATAGACGTAGTAAATGTGTCATATTCTTTAAAAAATGTGGTTTCATACGAAACCAATGTTATGTCCGGAAGATACCCTTACATACACAGCTTGAGAGTCACCGGTTAGATAAGACAATCTTCATGGCAGAGACAGTTGAACTGGGCGTGGAAGGCAATGTTAGGAGAGGAACCCAACTCTAAACAATAACACTGGGCATTGATATTGATTCCGCTCTCAGGGATCAGGGATTGATTGATCTTTCAGGGTTTCAACACCCCATTTTTTGCTCCATTTTTTTTCTCTGTTTGTCGTGAATAGTTACAAAACTTAGAATTTTGTTGATGTCTTTAACAAATCGTGCATTTTTCACTCCACCAGCCACCATGACTATGGCCACAGCACAAACACAATTGTTTGAAGCTAAAGTTATCAATACACATATCATACACAGAATAAGCAGTGGTCGCGATGTAGATCTATACGTTTTGGTTGTTTTACATGAACCATGGTAGGCACGTATGCCCCAAGAATTCATGTTTAGTCTTCCATGTCAACCACTGATTTTTTCCATGTATATTTGAGTGCCTGACATGTTTGTGGTAAACACAACAATCATGAAATCTCTACTGGTAGTTTCATTATGTGCGTATCAACCACTGATTTATTCCATGTATATTTGAGTGCCTGACATGTTTGTGGTAAACACAACAATCATGAAATCTCTAGTTTCATTATGTGCTTATCAAACACTGATTTCTTCCATGTATATTTGAGTGCTTGACATGTTTGTGGTAAACACAACAATCATGAAATCTCTACAGGTAGTTTCAAATAACGCCCATGGGTGAAATGTGTATGTTCTCCATGAGGTATATTTAACCTTTCGCCATCATCTGCTATCACCATCCCCTTTATAACAAAATATCTACAGTTATCCAATAACATTTTAATTTAAATACACTTTGTAATTTTAATCACATTTCATTTATTATTCTGAGTGTTATCACATATTATTCGTGTTGCTGTGGCACTCTCCCACTGTGTGTGGAATATCCTCTCGTATCTACAGCCTTGGGTGCTTAGACATCATAATTTATCTTGTGGCTAGCGTAGATGGTCATTGAACCCCACTACATTCCATCTACAGCACTATGCATGAGGTCCACTGCTGACTTCCTACCGTGCCATGATATCAAACTATCAAGTATCTTCTCTCTTTGCTGACATCTATTTTACCCGCAACATTGCCTATTGTTACATGTATTCCACACACCCTCTTCTTAGGATATGATCAATAAGTGTGTATTTGTTTATATTGATAAGTAACTTTGAATATGGCAGTGTCAGTTAGTGCCTCTCAGTGTTTAATTTTCTCATATGGACAAGTAACCTTCAATATATCAATCGCAGTCAGTGTTTCTCATAGTTAAATTTTCGAATATTGATAAGTAACTGTTATATCCTCAAAAAATTCCTTTTTCATTTTCGTTGTTTGGTGTATTACATGGGGCATATGCCTGTATAAATGTTGTGCTTACATGGTCTATTGTAATGGTGATCTGCATTGATCGTTGATTCTGATGTGTGACATGAACTATATTCTTGGCGTATGTCGGGTCTATTAAAAAACCCACCCCAATCCTTGTTCTTGAAACTGGGTCAACTCCACTGTATATTAACGTGTAATTTTGATATAGTTTCTTATATCCCTTGTCTTTAATCCTCGTATCTGTTAGTCCTAGTATTTTTATATTTCTTCTAGAAAGAAGCACCCACATAAATATTGGAAACAACAGACTTAAACAAGTGACAGAATTCACATACCTAGGAAACAATATAAAAAAGTAAAGTAACCCATAGCATTTATTAATGCCGTAGGGGTGTGAGATGTTAGCGATCTCACATTTCACAGGCTCTGCAGGAAACAATATAACAACAGACGGCAGGAGCAACATAGAAATACACAATAGATGTAGTAAAGCATACCAAGCCCTAGGACAAATGACACCAATCTTCAGAAACAAAAGTGTAGATTTAAACACGAAAATAACACTATCCAAAACAATTAGCATATCAATGCTGTGTTACCAATGCCAAACATGAACAACGACATAGCATAAGATAAACGTAATCTTGTGACGGCTGAAATGGCATGTTTGCGCAGAATCCTAATAAATCGCTGAGACAGTGAGAAATGAGGATATTAGACAAAGAACTGGTACTACTCCAATCTTGGAATATATTAAGAGACAACAGATAAAATGGTTTGCACACATCAGCAGACTACCATCAGACAGCATACCACAGCTAGCTATGCTACACAGATACAGTGAAGGCAGACCTAGAGGCTGACTACGAAAACGATGGACCACTGAAATAAAAGAGGCGACAAACTCCACAATATACTCAGCACACACGAGGGCCATCTCCAGAAAACTCTTCTACCCCTGACGCTGAAAGGCAATAGAGGGTTTGAGGAATAGATAGATAGATAAGTAACTCTCAATATATCAATCTCGGTCAGTTATCTCATAGTTAGATTTTCTAGCTGGCCTTATGATTTCAGTATTCTTCTTAACCACATGCCCATATTCCCGTAGTCTCTAGATTCTAACGTGTGTTTATTTATTGTTCATTATTCACTTCCATGTGAACAAAATGGCTATGCGTAGCACTGAATGATTATTTTCCCTACTTCTATTGATAAAGACTTGTTGCACATATTAGTTCTACTTTGTGTCGTGTTTGTGACGTGCTTATTCCATCAGGGTTGCCATATACTTATATCTTGAGGATTGAATGACGATAGGTGTTGGTGCTATGGCACGTTGGAACGTTTGTTATGCAGTAATATTGTGGCCTCATGATGTTAGCCATTTAGGTCACGTTGTTCTTGCTGTACCCCTCTGCCTATTGGTGTTTTATTCTTGTGTTATGTGAACTTTCTGGTGTCCAATGATGGTTCATTCTCATGAACTGGCCGAACCTTTCAAGTCTCTGTTTTTGAATATATTTTAGCACAGGTGTTGTTCCATTTTTTGTTGTTGTAATCTCTTCATTCCTCACATGGTTTCTTGTTCTACTTGATCGCCCACTCTTTATGTTTGTTGCCAGGATATGTGTAAAAAAATATGTTCATATATTCTTTATATCGATATACACATTGGTTGGACAGCACCAAATCATAGGATGTCGAGTTGCAATGATGTCATGCAACCGAATATCAACGACCAGTATCGATCAATATGTCATACAATTTTCATAAGGAAAGTACAATCTGTGTCTAGAAAGTAGGGAGTCCTCCTCTTGATTACAAACCAGCATCATATCTTAGAGCTATCACCAAGTGAATCGCGCTCCTTCCCAGCTACCGTTCAAAGAGTATGCTCATTCAGAGTCCCGTTCGTGTGTTTTATTATGTGATCGTCCGAACTGTCCAAGTATGACACACTTTCTCACATCACCCATACTCACTCCCGTTTATGTCATTCTTTGTACTTATATGTTATTACCTCTTATATTGTTGTGTTCATTCTATTTACTCTATTTTTTAACGATTTTAATATCTCTATTTTTTAAAACTTATTTAACATTCATATACGTGTAGTTTTGTTTATTTTTAACGTTATTAATTTCTTGAAAAAGGTCCCTTTGACCGATACGTGGTAAATTGTCATGTTTTGTTTTATTGCATGTTATATATATATATATATATATATATATAGAGAGAGAGAGATAGATAGATAGTTACCGCCGAAGACGGATGTGTCTGTGTCGGACCATTGGCGCAAATAAAATGGCGAAATAACGCATTTCCATTCTCTGGACTACATCCTGCAAAAAATCTAGTAGGGCTATTATCCTGCTGCAAAAGAGATCCAGTGGGAGTTTGAGAATGAACGCTGAAGAAGAAGAAGAATATCTATAGTTATGTTTTTCTAGTAGCCTTCTTATCTTATTTTGCATCACCATTGTCTTCATTCTGTAGCTAATCTATAACTCGTTATTAGGTCAGTCAATTTTGCACATTAAGTAGTTAACATTAATGTGGTTGGAGAATGGGAAAAAGTTGATTTGAAGAATGTCAAGACAGAAAACAAGACTAAGAAGTATTTTGTTCTAGACGAGTATTTCTATCTTTTACCGAATAACATCATTACAAGCCTAAGACATTGTGGACAGGCTAATGTTTGAAAATTGAGCGGTCTAAGCTATACAGGTGATAATTACCTGTATTTGTACGTTGGAGAGACAGGATTAAGCAATGTTTGAAGAAGTTAAGTAGAGGTAAATTAGCTTGTGTTTGACGGATAAGAGCAAGAGTGCCGTATTTGTTAAGATTGTATGCACGGTGGCATTTTAGTTAGATAAGGTGTGTTTTAGCAAGCAGAATTGAAATTTGTGTTTTAGCAGATAGAGTTAGGGTTGTGTTTTATCAAGTAGAGTTAAAAGTTGTGGTTTAGCAGGTTGAGTTAAATGTCTCCTTCTAGCAGGTTGAGTTTAAAGTTTTGTTTTATCATTTGAGTTAACAGTTTTGTGTTTTCAAGTAGTGTTTTCAAGTAGTGTATTAATGATTTTGTTTTATCGAATAGGTTGTTAAATGTCATGTTTTATCAAGTATGTGTTAAAAGTCTTGTTCTATCAAGTAGTGTATTAAAAGTCTTGTAGTATCAAGTAGTGTGTTAAAAGTCTTGTTCTATCAAGTAGTGTATTAAAAGTCTTGTAGTATCAAGTAGTGTATTAAAAGTCTTGTAGTATCAAGTAGTGTATTAAAAGTCTTGTAGTATCAAGTAGTGTATTAAAAGTCTTGTAGTATCAAGTATATGTTAAAAGTCTTGTAGTATCAAGTAGTGTATTAAAAGTCTTGTAGTATCAAGTATATGTTAAAAGTCTTGTAGTATCAAGTATATGTTAAAAGTCTTGTAGTATCAAGTATATGTTAAAAGTCTTGTAGTATCAAGTAGTGTATTAAAAGTCTTGTAGTATCAAGTAGTGTATTAAAAGTCGTGTAGTATCAAGTAGTGTATTAAAAGTCTTGTAGTATCAAGTATATGTTAAAAGTCTTGTAGTATCAAGTATATGTTAAAAGTCTTGTAGTATCAAGTATATGTTAAAAGTCTTGTAGTATCAAGTAGTGTATTAAAAGTCTTGTAGTATCAAGTAGTGTATTAAAAGTCTTGTAGTATCAAGTATATGTTAAAAGTCTTGTAGTATCAAGTAGTGTATTAAAAGTCTTGTAGTATCAAGTATATGTTAAAAGTCTTGTAGTATCAAGTATATGTTAAAAGTCTTGTAGTATCAAGTAGTGTATTAAAAGTCGTGTAGTATCAAGTAGTGTATTAAAAGTCTTGTAGTATCAAGTATATGTTAAAAGTCTTGTAGTATCAAGTAGTGTATTAAAAGTCTTGTAGTATCAAGTATATGTTAAAAGTCTTGTAGTATCAAGTATATGTTAAAAGTCTTGTAGTATCAAGTAGTGTATTAAAAGTCTTGTAGTATCAAGTAGTGTATTAAAAGTCGTGTAGTATCAAGTATATGTTAAAAGTCTTGTAGTATCAAGTAGTGTATTAAGAGTCTTGTAGTATCAAGTATATATTAAAAGTCTTGTAGTATCAAGTAGTGTATTAAAAGTCTTGTAGTATCAAGTAGTGTATTAAGAGTCTTGTAGTATCAAGTATATATTAAAAGTCTTGTAGTATCAAGTAGTGTATTAAAAGTCTTGTAGTATCAAGTAGTGTATTAAAAGTCTTGTAGTATCAAGTATATGTTAAAAGTCTTGTAGTATCAAGTATATGTTAAAAGTCGTGTAGTATCAAGTATATGTTAAAAGTCTTGTAGTATCAAGTAGTGTATTAAAAGTCTTGTAGTATCAAGTAGTGTATTAAAAGTCTTGTAGTATCAAGTAGTGTATTAAAAGTCTTGTAGTATCAAGTAGTGTATTAAAAGTCTTGTAGTATCAAGTATATGTTAAAAGTCTTGTAGTATCAAGTATATGTTAAAAGTCTTGTAGTATCAAGTAGTGTATTAAGAGTCTTGTAGTATCAAGTATATGTTAAAAGTCTTGTAGTATCAAGTATATGTTAAAAGTCTTGTAGTATCAAGTAGTGTATTAAGAGTCTTGTAGTATCAAGTATATGTTAAAAGTCTTGTAGTATCAAGTAGTGTATTAAAAGTCTTGTAGTATCAAGTAGTGTATTAAAAGTCTTGTAGTATCAAGTATATGTTAAAAGTCTTGTGGTATCAAGTATATATTAAAAGTCTTGTAGTATCAAGTAGTGTATTAAAAGTCTTGTAGTATCAAGTATATATTAAAAGTCTTGTAGTATCAAGTAGTGTATTAAAAGTCTTGTAGTATCAAGTATATGTTAAAAGTCTTGTAGTATCAAGTAGTGTATTAAAAGTCTTGTAGTATCAAGTATATGTTAAAAGTCTTGTAGTATCAAGTAGTGTATTAAAAGTCTTGTAGTATCAAGTATATGTTAAAAGTCTTGTAGTATCAAGTATATGTTAAAAGTCTTGTAGTATCAAGTATATATTAAAAGTCTTGTAGTATCAAGTAGTGTATTAAAAGTCTTGTAGTATCAAGTAGTGTATTAAAAGTCTTGTAGTATCAAGTAGTGTATTAAAAGTCTTGTAGTATCAAGTATATGTTAAAAGTCTTGTAGTATCAAGTATATGTTAAAAGTCTTGTAGTATCAAGTATATGTTAAAAGTCTTGTAGTATCAAGTATATATTAAAAGTCTTGTAGTATCAAGTAGTGTATTAAAAGTCTTGTAGTATCAAGTAGTGTATTAAAAGTCTTGTAGTATCAAGTAGTGTATTAAAAGTCGTGTAGTATCAAGTATATGTTAAAAGTCTTGTAGTATCAAGTAGTGTATTAAAAGTCTTGTAGTATCAAGTATATGTTAAAAGTCTTGTAGTATCAAGTATATATTAAAAGTCTTGTAGTATCAAGTAGTGTATTAAAAGTCTTGTAGTATCAAGTAGTGTATTAAAAGTCTTGTAGTATCAAGTAGTGTATTAAAAGTCTTGTAGTATCAAGTAGTGTATTAAAAGTCTTGTAGTATCAAGTATATGTTAAAAGTCTTGTAGTATCAAGTATATGTTAAAAGTCTTGTAGTATCAAGTAGTGTATTAAAAGTCTTGTAGTATCAAGTAGTGTATTAAAAGTCTTGTAGTATCAAGTAGTGTATTAAAAGTCTTGTAGTATCAAGTAGTGTATTAAAAGTCTTGTAGTATCAAGTAGTGTATTAAAAGTCTTGTAGTATCAAGTAGTGTATTAAAAGTCTTGTAGTATCAAGTATATGTTAAAAGTCTTGTAGTATCAAGTATGTATTAGAAGTCTTGTTTTATCAAGTAAAGTTAAATGTTTTATTTGAGTAGGTAGTTTAAAAAAAAAATTATGGTAGTTAAAAGTTGTGTTTTTGCTTGCAGTGTTTTCGACCTCCATATTATACACAGCTGAGAATATGTATACAAAATTCAAAGTTAGACATGGATTTCATTGGCTGTTCAGGCTAGTGTGAAGTATTTTCCTCTGGTAATTTCTCTGCAAGCTATGGGCGCGGCGTATTTTCATCGTAGGAACATCGCCTTTTAATTTGTGTGGTAGTTAGTGAGTTCTACTGTGTTTGGTTTCTCTCCTGAATTAAGGAGCTTCCCTTCATTGGCGACTAACTTTATTCCCCCTCCCCCCTCCTTAAGTTGAACTGTCTACAGTTTTTGTGGGCTATAGTTTTACAGTTAATACTAGTGATAGATAAACGTTATTTGTGCAGCCTCCACCGATAGTTCGGTACTGACAGAAGCGTTCGTCTCCAACTGTTTATCGATTTACCAAGACCGAGCTCAAAGACTACATCTCTCTGAAACTGAGCATCAGTAATGGGCATTGATACGGCTAGGTTAAGACCTATAATTCACTTGCTTATCCACTGATCAAGCAAAGAAATTTAATAAACGTGATGCCAACAGTTCTCGGCTAATGTCCTCAGAAGTCGAGTCCAATTTCCCAGCATCTAAAACTTGAATATTGAAACGTGTGCTAGCTGCTTTGTGTGTTTTTTAGGCTAAAGTTTTTTTCTATCGACTGAACAGGCTACTTGACATTCAAATGACAATTGAATACATGATAATTAACAACACATTATGCAATGTATCACACACGAGTACAGCGGCAGAAATGTTTACACCTTGTAAATCTTGTCTCCGTTTACATTGTCAGTAAACATTGATGTAGACAACAAAACACAGACACTTGCTCGCCAAGCTTATTAAAGGAAACTCTACAGGTGAAATACTTGAGGTTAGTGTTTGTAGTTATATCCTAGTAAATTCTAGTGCGCACTCTCAAAAGGAGTAGAAAATTGACTTCATTGTACACGGGTTACCACATATGCACTCCCGTCCCTTAATTCCCCGGGATCTCGGATAAGTAAATAAGTAAGACGACGCGAGCCAAATTCGAACCCTGGACCTCTTGAACATAAAGCAAATGTCTTAACTAACACGCCAAGGAGACCGAGACCCCGTGAATGATAATCGTTGTTGTATAATATTTGAACGACGTGTAACAACGCAGTCACTAAGTCTAATCGTGGTAGCACAGTAGTACGACAGAAGCAATGCCTAAGGCAGTACACGTTCTTTTCGATAGTACACATCTATAACGTAGAAGCATTAATCTTGTCTATTGCTGTAGTTGTCAATGCAGTTCATGAACAATCTTGAGTTTTCAAATCAGGATTAGAATGAATTCTTAAACAATACATATCCTAAATGTTCTGGATTTATTTATTTTTTTGCTTAATTTTGGCCAAACTGAACTCCGTAGAAGTCTTATTGAATGAATGCTGAAATTTATTAGATCATAAGAAAGTGTTCAGCTGACTTGTGTTGTCCTCAATCCTATAGAGGAAAAACAATATGCAGGACATTGAAGTGAGCTATCAGAGGACAAGCGTGTATAATCTCCAATTTAAAGAGTGTCACACAAAAAAACCATCTTTGTACATACACGTTGTTGTTTTTTTTCCACTTCATTGTTCTTCTGTCAGTCATCAGATGACATTACTTCACACACATCTTAGTGTAGTAAAACATTGTGAAAGTCGTGTGTAGATAAGCTATTCTTTCTACTTATCTCACCAGATAACGTGATCTCATTCAAATCTTAGTGTAGTAAAACATTGTGAAAGTCGTGTGTAGATAAGCTATTCTTTCTACTTATCTCACCAGATAACGTGATCTCATTCAAATCTTAGTCTAGTAAAACATTGTGAAAGTCGTGTGTAGATAAGCTATTCTTTCTACTTATCTCACCAGATAACGTGATCTCATTCAAATCTCAGTCTAGTAAAACATTGTGAAAGTCGTGTGTAGATAACCTATTCTTTCTACTTCATCATTCTTCTATCAGTCACCATATGACATCATCCACTGCGAAATATAGAGAAAGCGTGAAAATGAACTTATAAATATCCGCTCATAGAGGTCCTTTCTTGACTTAGAGACAACTGCACACCAAACACATCCCTATTGCGTGTCACTACGAGATGCTACTTGTTATTTTCATTGATTAGACGTAGCTCTAGACGACGTGTAATAGGGTAGTGTTGTGACATGTTTGTTGATAGATAAAAAAAATAATAGGTTAAAAAAGGCCTCCGATGAGCGGAGTGTTTGATTGGATCCCCAGGAATTACGAGCAGTAGAGCTTTTGCATCCTTATGTACAGTGAGGTTTCTCCCGAACTTTATGTGCAATGAGGAAGTTTCTCCAGAACATTATGTGCAGTGAGGAGATTTTTCTAGAACATTATGTGCAATGAGGAGAGATTGTCAAGGGATAACACATTATTGGTAATGTTGCCCTACTCTATGTTTCACCGGGTTTTATTTTCAACTGTCCATCACCTACAGTTGCTCTCACATATTGCATTATTATAACGGCTCCATCAAATCTTAACATGTACAGCATATTTAATTATTGTAACAACTCCTTAAAATCTTAATTTGTACAGCATATTTAATTATTGTAACAGCTCCTTCAAATCGTAACTTGTACAGCATATTTAATTATTGTAACAGCTCCTTCAAATCGTAACTTGTACAGCATATTTAATTATTGTAACAGCTCCTTCAAATCGTAACTTGTACAGCATATTTAATTATTGTAACAACTCCTTCAAATGGTAACTTGTACATCGTGCAAGTTCAAACTGCCATGTCATGGACATGTGAAATTGTACAAAAATTAGAACCACATCCTAACACAGTTCACAGCTAAAACTAGTTTTAACTTTGGACCTTCCACGACACTGTATCATGCCTGGTGTCATTAGCATAATCGATCTGAAAATTGCCTTTTTTTTGTTTGATGGATATGCTAATGAGAAAAAGAGATATCGTTAATTGTAGTCTGGGACGCGAATGCTAATGGGAGTTAAGGACCATCCATTAACATTTTCATAAAGTCATGTTTTGTTTCGTTATGTCTTGTTTCTTTAGGTTCTGTTTTGTTTCGCTAACTCTTATTTCGTTTGGACTTGTTTCACGAAATTTGTTTCGTTCGGTCTTGTTAATGTAGGTTTTCATCGCAGGTAAGGCCACCTGCATGTGTGATTGTATCTATACCATACCATTTTATTAAGTTTCTAAAAATAGCCTCAGGTGTGAGCACAGCAAATCAGTAAAATAAAGTAAACGATTCTTTTCCCAATAGATGTATTAAAGCATACCAAGCCCTAGGGCAAATGACACCAATCTTCAGAAACATAAAATGTAGATTTAAACATCAAATTAACACTATTAAAAACGTTTATTATGCCAACGCTGTGCTACCAATGCCAAACATGGACAACGACAACACAAGACAAACGTAAACTAGTGACAGCTGAAATGACATACTTACGCAGAATCCTAGGAATATCGCTAAGAGACAGAGTGAGAAATGAGGACTTTATACAAAGAATCGGCACCACCCCAATCTTGGAATATATTAAGAGTCAAGAGATAAAATGGATTGCACACATCAGCAGACTACCATCAGACAGCATACCACAACAAGCTATGCTACACAGATACGGTGAAGGCAGAGCTAGAGGTCGACCTCGAAAACGATGGACTAACGAAATAAAAGAGGCGATAAATTACACAATATTCTCAGAACACACACGAGGGCCATCTCCAGAGAACTCTTCTACCCATGACTCTGAAAGGCAATAAAGGGTTTAGCGAATGGATATATTCCCTTCTCACACCTATGTCATCCGTAAGGTGTACATAAGAATACGGTGTGTAATACGGAACATGCTTGTTATTTACCAACATCATACATAGTTATGTGGTCATCAGACTCGACGCCTATATTTTCCTAGATCGGTTTTTATATCCTTACGATAAGTCAGCAGTATACATCTAGTAGCATCGACTGCCGTGTTCTCACTCAAGAGATGGTCTCTGGGCAAATGCATTTTTCTCCAACTGTCCATCTCTATAACTCTCAAATTTGATACGACTGTAGTCTGTTGCCTCAAAAAGGGCTCAAGCGGCGTAGAGGATCAACTTTATTGTACTCGAATTTCCTCATATATATATATATATATGCACATTTAACCTTCTTAACAAAGGGGGCATGTCACCTGCGAAGAGTACTACTCATAACTCAGAACTGTGTTTCTTCAAACGATATTCCATAGTGACTTCCGAATAAATGCAATTATAAACCTGGTCTCTACCAGGGAATGAAACCGCGATATTTTTTACTGCAAAGTACATGACTTACCCACTATACCAGGAAGAAACCATCCCCTCCCGGACCGTACTTCCATTTTCTCATTTATATATTATTCTCATTTAACGCCAAATACGTGTCCCTTCATAGGAACAGACGTACGCTTGTGGCACGTCAAGAAGTCATTGGGGAAATGCCGGATATGGTAGCTGTCCCGTGACCTATCTTTAATATAAGACTTGCTATCTGCTTGGAAAACATACTTTTAAAGTACAGACTACACGGCAGTGCATTCACCGTATGGTAGAACAAACAGTAACTAAAGATATTACAGTTCTGCGATCAGGATCAAAACAAGTCGTCATATGTCATGTTTTCGAGACTTTCCATACATGTCGTTGGTTGGCATACGACATAAAGTACATACATTGTGACCGTAAATAGTCAAAAGTATGACGTATAAATCCTTGTTTTTATTCTGTTCATATGGCTTGTGCTCACGATATCAACTGGACAAACAATAAGAAAGACAATCACTGGACAAACGATAAGAAAGACAATCACAATCAGGAAAGTATAGCTAAACAGAAGATAAGAGAAACAGAGAGATTAAACTGAAACATTGTCTTATATAGGTTAGTAGTACAAGATATTCACAGATGACAAAAACTACTTAAACAATACAGATTCTTGAAAGTATTCATAAATAACAATGAAAAATCATGGGTTGGAGAGATGAGAATAAAATTGCGTGGACACACTCATAAGTATCAAATTCACTGAAGATAATACTAAACGAAAATACTTGAGGGCAAGAGGTAGACACACGATAAGCGTGACAAGGACATGACATCGGATGGACAAGTAACAGTTTAACAAGATATGAGCGAAAATAGCAACCGACATTGGCAATCCAATTTAGTCTAATTTTGGTGCGGAGACGTGTTACCATCTGGTTTAAACACATACACGTCCATGTTTTAAAACACTAGGATAACACACACACACACACACACACACACACTATACAAATACAATATGAAGTATAACTGCCAGTATGTTTCATTACGTGCATTCTTTGTTGGAGAAAACCATGGCTGTCTACAATATAATACCTACTGGCTAATGGGAAATAAAGCCGCCTTATAATGACTCATTTGACTATTCCGTTCATTTTCATTGGCGATCATGTTTATACTTTGTGTGGAAGCCAATGAAAATCAAGGTAATAGTCAATGAGTATTTTTAGAAGACTTGATTTCCCACTAGCCAATATGTCTTATATAGACGAGGATCACGAAGACAACGTTGGTGCTCACGTGTGCTCTAGTATAATACCGTAGTTTTTGTTTACACTCCTTATGTTGAAATCGAATGTGTCAGATTGAGAGACGTAGACATCGGAACCAACCTGTTAACCACGACACAACACATTCCGTTCTCCGGACAACATTCTGCTAAGCAGCAGGTGTTTGAGGATGAACGTAAAAGTACTTTACTCTTATATAATATCTGTGCTCTGTTTATGTTAGTTTAGCTATGAATTCATTCCCTGTTATTTTAGCAGTGCTCTGTTTGTTAGTTTAGCTATGAATTCATTCCCTGTTATTTTATATGTGCTCTGTTTATGTTAGTTTAGCTATGAATTCATTCCCTGTTATTTTAGCAGTGCTCTGTTTGTTAGTTTAGCTATGAATTCATTCCCTGTTATTTTATATGTAATCTGTTTATGTTAGTTAAGCTATGAATTCACTCCCTGTTATTTTATCTGTGCTCTGTTTATGTTAGTTTAGCTATGAATTCATTCCCTATTTTATCTGTGCTCTGTTTATGTTAGTTTAGCTATGAATTCATTCCCTGTTATTTTATCTGTGCTCTGTTTATGTTAGTTTAGCTATGAATTCATTCCCTGTTATTTTATCTGTGCTCTGTTTATGTTAGTTTAGCTATGAATTCATTCCCTGTTATTTTATCTGTGCTCTGTTTATGTTAGTTTAGCTATGAATTCATTCCCTGTTATTTTATCTGTGCTCTGTTTATGTTAGTTTAGCTATGAATTCATTCCCTATTTTATCTGTGCTCTGTTTATGTTAGTTTAGCTATGAATTCATTCCCTGTTATTTTATCTGTGCTCTGTTTATGTTAGTTTAGCTATGAATTCATTCCCTGTTATTTTATCTGTGCTCTGTTTATGTTAGTTTAGCTATGAATTCATTCCCTGTTATTTTATCTGTGCTCTGTTTATGTTAGTTTAGCTATGAATTCATTCCCTGTTATTTTATCTGTGCTCTGTTTATGTTAGTTTAGCTATGAATTCATTCCCTGTTATTTTATGTCTTTTTGATATATGTTTAGTGAAGCTCTTTGTTCGTTCAAGTGTGTTTGTGCGTGCGCGCGCGTATGTGAAGGAGTGTGTGTTTGAGTAATACTTTAGTTAACGGGCGAGCGACAGATCAGAAAGGTCAAGTACTGGTGGAAAATAACACTACTACAATAGCGGAGACACCGGAAATATAAATAGAACATTAGCGATCAACTGCTCATGACTGACATGCATTGAAGTGTTGATGTGTTCTTAGAAAAACTGTTAGTGTGTTCCTTGATGAAATATTTGGTGTGTTCCTTGATGAAGTATTGGAGTGTTCTTTTATTAAGTATTTATTGTTCCTTTATATATTGTGTAATATGACCTTGTCATTAGAGGTGAGAGAGTTCTGCAGTGCTATATAACCCCTACACTAACATATGGATATGAGTCTTGGACAATAAACATACTGGAAAGTGGGAAATTAGAGGCAACAGAGATGTGGTTCTACAGAAGAATGCTGAGAATACCATGGACTGCCAGAAAAACTAATGTAGAGGTGTTGAAAGAGTCAAATGCGAAACGGACCTTAATCAACAATATAAGAAAAATGCAATTTTCATTTTTTGACCACTTCATGAGACAGGCAGGTTTAGAGAACATAGTCACAACAGGCAAAATTGAAGGCAACAGAGACAGAGGGCGACAACGTAAGAAAATATTAGACAGTTTGACAACCTGGCACGGCAAGGAAACAACGACTTTGATACATAATACTTTGAACAGAGAGCTGTGGAGAGCCATGACCGCCTACGCCAGCCGGCATGGCACCTGATGATGATGATTGTTCCTTTATAAAGTATTGGTGTGTTCTATTAGTATTAGTGTGTTGTTTTTGAAGTATTCGGTTTTTCCTGTTATGAAATATTGTTGCGTTCTTTGATAAATTATTTGGTGTTCTTTGAGGAAATGTTGGTGTGTTCTGTGCTGAAGCACCGACGTGCTAAACATATAATCATTGATGCGTTGCATCCGTGCACAGCTGCAGTATTAACAATTTTGGAACAAATCTTGTAAAGCACAGAAGGTTGGCACGACTCTGACCACATAACCCCTAAAGTGTCGCTTAGAACAGTCACTCATAACCTTTTTTTTTTACCCCTGTCCTCCATTTAGTACAATTTCTCTTCTGTGGCCACCTGAAGCCTTGGATTCTAAGGCCTAGAACATCATTTTTTTCAGGACGTTACTAATAGCGACATATTTCCCAATTTGAGGACCACTGGTTTACATAAACACATTAATCCATATACTCTCAATGGTGGGAAAATGTATTTGACTGACTTGATGCATTTAGGTAATGTTTCTTCCATACAAAATTAAATCGGCCAACTACATCATTGCATTCAATGTTTCAAGAAAAAACTTAATGTCATTTTAGTTTTAGAATCTAAACTTGTTACGAAAAACGTAATAAACGTTTGTCGGCAACTGTTAAATATGTCATTATTATGTTCTCAAATAAGAGGAACCTAATAAAGAATTATGTTCTCAAATAAGAGAAACATAACATGGTCAACTTGTTCAGCTCAGGTTTATCATGTTGCCCCGCAGGTCGGCTGTTTGATCACGTGCTTTTGACAGCTGCTTTAAGTTTCCATCGGTACGTGGAACTTTGTAGTAGATTGCCCTCAAGTGGTTAATATTGTCATAACCACAAGTGGTTAGCGTGTTCACATGGGCTGTTATCTGAAGAGTGGTTAGTGGGAGTTGATCAGATGCTAATTATAGTATCACACCATACGAACACAAACTGCGTGATGTCAAGTGTATGTGTTGTGACCTGTGTCCATTGTTATCTATATCTCTGTTTACATATGCTAACATAGCACACATGATTATATATAAGTATATATATATATATATATATATATATATATATATATATATATATATATATATATATATATATATATATATATATATATATATATATATATATATATATATATAAGTATAAGTCAGAAGTACAACATGAAAATTAATGTACAAAAACATAAGTTATGAAAATTAGCAAGCCTGCAACACCAATGGATATAACAATAGATAACACCAAAGTGAAACAAGCCAAAGAATTTAAATATCTAGGCAGCATTTTTTCCGAAGATGGTAGACTAGACGAGAAATAGAAACAATGTGCCAGAAAGCAAACACAGTGACCTACCAACTTTGACCATTACTTCTTCACCCAAAGATCAAGATGGAAATTAAAAAAAAAAATCATTTTACATAACGAACACCCAACCCTAAATAAATGTGTCAATTATTAAATGATGTGCATGAAACTGTCAAACATAGACAAGGGAAATGATTGAATATATGGTGTCGTCTACTTGTACTGTACACACACAGATTATTATCCACAAATGTTATGGAGCCCATTTCACAAGCGCGTGTCACTCGAACTTGCTGTTGGTTCGACAAAAGAGGACCAGCTACATTGCGCGAAGGGAGCGGCGAGTGGATGTTATTAGTGGAGTCTAAAATTATAACTACAGTTATAAAACATGTTCAATACAGAATATGTTATCATTTGTGTATTTGTGAATGTTTGTCACCTACCTCTTCTTCCCGTCATCTGTTTCATTTGTGTATTTGTGAATGTTTGTCACCTACCTCTTCTTCCCGTCACCTGTTTCATTTGTGTATTTGTGAATGTTTGTCACCTACCTCTTCTTACCGCCACCTGTTTCATTTGTGTATTTGTGAATGTTTGTCACCTACCTCTTCTTACCGCCACCTGTTTCATTTGTGTATTTGTGAATGTTTGTCACCTACCTCTTCTTCCCGCCACCTGTTTCATTTGTGTATTTGTGAATGTTTGTCACCTACCTCTTCTTCCCGTCACCTGTTTCATTTGTGTATTTGTGAATGTTTGTCACCTACCTCTTCTTACCGCCACCTGTTTCATTTGTGTATTTGTGAATGTTTGTCACCTACCTCTTCTTCCCGTCACCTGTTTCATTTGTGTATTTGTGAATGTTTGTCACCTACCTCTTCTTACCGCCACCTGTTTCATTTGTGTATTTGTGAATGTTTGTCACCTACCTCTTCTTACCGCCACCTGTTTCAACTTCGCTATCGTGTTACCGTGCTACATCCATATCTCGTTCAGAAACTCAATTCTCCTCTCAGCTTTATTCGATATTTTACGTCTCTCTCTCTCTCTCTCATTAATATTTAGTCAGCTTGCTCAACTGAAGTACACTCTTTTATTCATGTTTGAACATGCTCGCCCAGATCCCACTTTCTCCTAATTTCCATTCTAGATAACGAGTTCCTCCTTTCTCTCATGACTTAAATTCCACTTGAATAAGACTTCGTTTGATCTGTATCATCTATGCGAGTGTTCATTACGACATGAAGTGATCATTGTTCACAATCTGCCTACGGATTATTATTACTGTTGTTGTTTTTGTTGTTGCTATCCAATTGCTGCTGAATTAGTTTACTCGTGGAAATTGCTCAATGATATTCTGAAAAAAGTGCAGGTCTTCTGAACTGAAATTAGCAATCTATATAGTAAGTTAGTGACTGTGAAAAGTGCTTGTAAAAGTTTGTTTTTCCTGTCAGTTCAGATGGAAGGACAGTCAGTGAAATAATTGGTTGATTCGTTGAGAGTGCAGTGTGAATACGTGTGGTTGTGTTACTTTTGCAGGCCGATTCACTGAACATTAGGTTAGATGGATGGAATACCACCATCTGACACATGACTTTATGCAGTAGGATACACTGAACATTAGGTTAGTTGGACGGAATACCACCATCTGACACATGACTTTATGCAGTAGAATACACTGAACATTTAGGTTAGTTGGACGGAATACCACCATCTGACACATGACTTTATGCAGTAGGATACACTGAACATTAGGTTAGTTAGACGAAATACCACCATCTGACACATGACTTTATTGCAGTAGGATACACTGAACATTAGGTTAGTTAGACAGAATCTGGAAACCAGCGCGCAGAACGTGTCAGCACATCAATTGATATGAAGTTGCAACAGCCGGGTGTGTATTTTAGGCAGCAGCGTCTCATAACGTCGCAGCTACTCATAACGTCGCAGCGATTGTTGTCCATCATTAAGCTATATCGACGACAAAGACCAGGATAGCATCGATAACAGCTGGAATCTGCCGATCAAGCGGCGTGTTAAATGAGAAATATCGGCAACAGGTGACGCTATTGTGACCCGGCTTGTCGCTTAATCTCTGTATCGGTAAGCCAGTACTACTAGATTGTCATTATTATTAGTATGCTGGGATGTTTTCATTCAGTTCTGTCATGTGATTCTCAACTTGGACGACCATATGCCTCCCACTTAGAGTAATTAAATGGTAGGGTGTCGCGGAGAAAAAAAGGTGCAATCGGAAGGATGTACACAGGAAGGAAACTATTTTAACAATGTTAAATAACACTTATAATAACTCTTAATATCACTTTTAATAACACGTATAATAATCAGTGTGTCCGGCTCTGACGAAGTGGTACAGGGCGCGTCTGTGACAGTCAAGGTACCGAGTTCGATCCCCGCCATAGGCATTTGTGCATCCGGACCGTTCAGAAAGCAATGGCAAACTACTGATCGTATTTATATTGCATAGAAAATCACCACAGCCGAAAAAAAGGTTGATAGCTACGTCCTGAATAGGATATGCTACCAATAATAATAATAGCAATTTCTGTTTCTTGTGAGGATCGTTTTTGTTTGAATTTCTGTTTCTTGTGAGGAATCGTTTTTGTTTGAATTTCTGTTTTAAAACGACTTATTAAATGTCGTTTCCTAGCAGTGACATTAAAAAAATCATCAGTTTCTAAGTTGTCAAGATTTATTGAACGTGCACAATTTGTACGCCATGTCTCCGAGTTTATGAACCGTTTCTTGTATGAGTTTGTACTTAGAACACAATCTACTTACAGTTAGGGTAACATGGACATTTCCCCTGCATCCATGTCAAGGAAGTATTTATAGTTTAGAAATATTTGTTTTGATGTTCCCCATCTTGTTGTTGTGACATGGCAATAAGTTCTAGTTTTGAAATTCATAAACATGTGTAGTAGTTTCTCAAGTAGATGTAAATGTTCCTAGTTTTCCCTAGCAGATATTGGTGTATTTGTACACTGATGGTTTCCGCAGTTTACCTAAACTCCAGCACAAACTTTTCTTTATCAATACATTCCATATACTATTTTGTGTTCATAATGAAAAGTTACAAATGTACGGCATGGCCGAGGGGTTAGAGCGTTGATCTTTCATCCATGAGCTGAAAAATAATAAAGAAAATAACTCACCATGTACATGGCAGAAGGACATGCAGCCACATGATCACCTCCTCTCAACGGGTAACATACAGTATAGATAGTCTATTTAAAATTAAAGTTACACAATTACAGTCCCTTTCTCAATATTAGACGACTGTGGGTGGGAGGGGTGGGGGGGGGGGGGGGTGGGGTTGTAAACGTTGCCTCGTACTTGTCTGTAAATAAATGCAATTGCATGATGGAGCTGATGTCATTTCTTTGTAGCCCGTACTTGTCTGTAAGCAAAATACTGTATGTTGGGGCTGATGTAATTAATCTCTTTGTAGCCCGTACTTGTCTGTAAGCAACTGCACATTGAAGCTCATGTAATTTTTTTGCAGCCCAGTACCTGCCTGTAAGCAACTGCATGTCGGAGCTGCTGTAATCTCTTCGTTGTCGCCTGTAATTTCCAGATTAGGGACAGTTCATACATTACGGCAACAATTGTTTGCCTATTTTTAATCCCTCTCTGTCATCACAGTTATTCATCCCCTTCTTAGTTATGCCCAAAATGTTTACACCCCCCCCCCCCAAATTCCCAAAACGTTTTTAGCAGAAGAGTTAGGGAAAAAACTACACGATTTCTGCTCATTTGTATACAAAATGTTGTTTCACATCCAAACAATTTAATTGTTGTATAATCAACAGTATTAATGACGTCACCTTGTGTGTGGGGATGGGAGAACACCACTCTATTTCAACAACTGTCAAATTTGTTCAGGACCCCCCCCCCACCTCCCTATTTCTGACCTCTTAGTTCTGATGTTTTTTTTTTCGAGATAAGAGTTGACCAGAAATGTTTTGTATTTTGAAAATTGCTAACCTCAACATGGTATCATCGAACCATTGACCACTGGACTAGGAAATCGGTGAACTAAGTACTGCACTAGATCGGCTTTAACATCGAGTAATAAGAAACTCATGTCCCGAAAGTGAAGCAATAAACAGCATCACTGTTTACCTTCCATACTTATGATACGAGGGGACTAAGAAGGTTATATGGTGGAGTTGGCTGTCCCATCCCGTATACTGTGACCCTGAAGTCGGATGTGTCTAAACGAAAGGAACAGATATGCAGCAAATCTGTCAACCATGACAACATATGTTCATTGGTCTATATCCTGCTAATCTGCAGGGTTCTGAGAACGAACTCAGAAGAAGAAGAGGAGGAGTATTAAGAGAGAATGAGATGTGAGCTTGTTTATGATTGATAGTTAATGATTTAATCTCTGTGGTAGGCAGAATGAAACCGACCACTTAGTTAGTGGTTGGACAGAATACTCGTGTGTACTGGTTTGCCAGAAATATATTCGTTATAGAACATACTAAATTACTTAACGGTTCTATCCTAATAGAACATACTAAATTACTTAACAGTTCTATCATAATATAACATACTAAATTACTTAACAGTTCTATCCTAATAAAACATACTAAATTACTTAACAGTTCTATCCTAATAGAACATACTAAATTACTTAACAGTTCTATCCTAATAGAACATACTAAATTACTTAACAGTTCTATCCTAATAGAACATACTAAATTACTTAACAGTTCTATCCTAATAGAACATACTAAATTACTTAACAGTTCTATCCTAATAGAACATACTAAATTACTTAACAGTTCTATCCTAATAGAACATACTAAATTACTTAACGGTTCTATCCTAATAGAACATACTAAATTACTTAACAGTTCTATCCTAATAGAACATACTAAATTACTTAACAGTTCTATCCTAATAGAACATACTTAATTACTTAACAGTTCTATCCTAATAGAACATACTAAATTACTTAACAGTTCTATCCTAGTAGAACATACTAAATTACTTAACGGTCTATCATAATATAACATACTAAATTACTTAACGGTTCTATCCTAATAGAACATACTAAATTACTTAACGGTTCTATCATAATATAACATACTAAATTACTTAACGGTTTTATCATAATATAACATACTAAATTACTTAACGGTTCTATCATAATATAACATACTAAATTACTTAACGGTTATGTCCTACGCAAAATAATGTTCACGTTGGCATATGCCGGTTAGACTGTGTGGACAAATGAAAGAAAGTTTTCGAAAAATCAGTTCACGGATATAGATCCAGGAGAGAGCGAACTCATAGAGTGGAAACATAAACAGTTATTGAGAGGATATATGATCAAGAAGGGAGGACAATTCTGTGTGCCGATAAAGAACATTTGGGGAGAGTTTAGGTAATGGTCATAGTGAAGTCTGCATATAGAATCGATTCGTTGTCTACAAGTCTTAGATTGTATATATTTTAGGGAACTTTACTGCAAGAATAACTATCATGAGATCAGACGGGTTCTATTTGGTTAATGGCACGTTCGTAGTGTGACTACAGTCAGACGAATCTCAACGATTTATTTACCTTTATTTTCATTTTAGAGTTCTTCATATTTCATGTGGAATGAGAATTTTGTGTTATGTTTGTTTCTATACTGTCCGAATGTTGTATCTTCTTTTTCTTCTGCGTTCGTTCTCAAACTTCTGCAGATTAGCAGGATGTAGTCCGGTGAACGGAATGCGTTGTGTCATGGTTTACAGCATTGCTGCGATATCTGCGCCTTTCGTCCTGGCATATCCGACTTCAGCATGGCTTTGGGTCACTTACCATATATGGGATTGGACAGCCAACTCCATCCCATAACCTCCTTAGTCGCCTTTTACGATATGCGTGGAAGGTAAACAGTGTTGCTATTCTTTGCTCCCCTTTCCGGCCCCGGCAACACACAGGCGGAATGTTGTATATATGTCGTGTGTTATTGTAAATTCAGAGCAGTTTATGTTTTAGATTTCTTATCCTTCAGACTTGTATTGGGTGTTGAATATTTCTTTTACTATACCTTCAGAATACTGCATATAATGTTGCATAGTTCATACTCTACCTTCAAAATAAGGTATATAATGTTGAATATTTCTTACTATACCTTCAGAATATTGTATATAATGTTGCATATTTCCTTCTATACATTCAGTATGCTGTATTTAACGGTGCATTTTTCTTACTATACCTTCAGAATACTGTATTTGGTGTTGAATATTTCTTACTATACCTTCAGAATACTGTATTTGGTGTTGAATATTTCTTACTATACCTTCAGAAAACGTTATATAATGTTTCTTACACCTTTCGAATACTGTATAGATTACTATATAGAAAATATTCAGAATGTTTTGTGTTGTACATTTCTTACTTCACAGCGCTTTATATTTTATGTTGTAACTTTTGTTTTAGAACACGATTTCTTACTATGCTTGTTACATTTTGTTACTTGCTAGTCCTTTATAAAATTTAATATTTCTCACTACATATTCCAAGCACCTAATATATTTATTACCATACATTTTGTACATCAATTATATATATTTAGCAATGCTTATATAACATGATATATTTATAAACATTATATTTCGCACTATACATTACATTTAGTACACTGCGTTTTTTTGGCCTACGTACACTGCCTGAGGTGCTCAATGCGGATTCTTGATTAGCGCTTGTCATTTCTCAATTCCTTGGCTAGTCGAAACTATAGGTATCAGCTAAAAATGTGTAGAATTTACTTACTACAAAATTATAGTGTGGTTCTCTGAGGAGATACAGTGTAAGTTCTATGACACATCTAGCTAAAACAGAGTCAATCACTTATTGGGTCTTATTGAGTACACATGGGGGTGAGGGAGAGCCTGTATGCTGTTTTTCCATTAGAACACTTCATATATATTGTAGTTGCCTACACGTTGTTTTTATAGTATATTACAATAGAAGCAAAAATTGGTTAGAAGCTACTAATATTTGAAGTGGCAAATATCAGTGATTCGTCTGTGTTAATAAACAGAATGTAGTTGATCACCTAGACGACGATTATAAAGATTATGTGCCCATCTCCATTTTGGTAGATTAATTTCAGCAAGGGACTCGGTAAATACCCAACGCTATTGCATAACCCATGTTACTGTACCTACCCTTCTGATTCCTGAATTTTCGAGAAAACTCGTGCCGACGTCAACCATTTCTGAAACAGTTGTATAGAAATATCGATTCGTCTTGAGATACTAACTTTGCCAGTTTCCGCAAGCGTAGAGATTGAAACAATTTGTAGATATCTGTTAAGAGCATTGTATTTATATCTTGTTTCCATTCAGTCGTATGTGAGTTGCATTTGCCATGAACGTGTTAATTCTAGCTCGAATTTCTTTATCAATTTATTCAGAGCGTTGATTAAAACATTTACAAAAAAATCTATAGTGGTTGGTTGCTGATCCCCCGGTCATTTGGTTCATTGTTTTTTAAATACAATCTATGTTTTATTTGTTTTAATCCCAGGAATTACGAGCGATACAGTATTTGAATCCTTTTGTGTAATGGGGAGGTTTCTCCGGTGTATATGTCATGCCACGACAGACCCAACTCTTCACGTTGCTCAATGATTTGAGAAGTAGCAACCTACTCCGAGGAGTAAAAAATCCCTCGCAAAAATCAACACAAGCAAAACAGTATGATAATGTATACCCTTCGGCGTACCCCCAGCTATTGAGTATGAGCCTACGTGCTACGTGACCAGCAGCCAATTCATCTGCTTCCACTGAGGCAAACTTGGCAACTATTGGCGTGGCACGGTGGACTCGATTTACAACAAATAACTATTACCTTTTTCTTGTGTTATTTCTCTGATTATGTAAATTGCTCTATTTCTGCAGTTGAGATTTTAAATTGACAGAATTTCTCTCCCAATTTGTTGTGTGTGTTGCTCAGCATGTCTATGAATATGTAGAATAATTGAGTACAGTTGTTCCAAAACTCAAACCTAGTCTTAGTTCATCAAATATTATGTTCTTGCAGTTTGTCCTGCAGTCAACTGTAGCTGTGTGCTACACGTAACATTCTTAGATATAGACCGAATCTTTCAACTAACCTCACATAGGCCTACATGCACACTTTTCTCACATTCTTGTACATCTGACTCTTCACCATCAAATACATTCTGCTCTTTTATTTGTGTAAAGTATCCTTTATAATGAGGTAAGCTTTGTTCAACTGAAGACAGAAGTCCAGTTTGGTTATATCATAGCTTTGGCCATACAAAATAATGATTGTTGTGGTTAAGATAATCCTGCCGAGTTGATATGTTCTTATTTATCTATGTAGCTCCCATTTATCGTCAACATTTAGAAATTGGCAGAATGCAGATTCAATTATTGTGTTATGCGGGTTTAACTGGTGTGCTTGTTGAGTGTTGCTTAACATATTATGGTTTTGCCTGGAGTTGAAGGCTGCACAATAGTTACTGAACTGTAAGTGCCGTGAAACAGGGCGTTGATGAATTGTATGTTCACACTTCAGCGCCATACTACTTGTGATATAGTTGTCTGAAATACATATATTTCGAAAATGAAGTGGTTGAGAATAGTGCTCAATAAAATGGCACTTTGAAGACGGGCCAGAAGAAAATTCGAGTATGCTGTACCAAGTAAATCAGTCTGTAGATAGATTGAGAATCATATTCCAACTTGATCAAATACATCCGAGTCGAGCATATTGTTCAGAAAGTAAAAGTTCCCAGATTGATGATGATGATGTTCCTTCTTCGCAAGCGAAGATGAGCATGACATTTGAAAACCCATAAAAATGTGGTGAAAACCTAGAAAAAACAAAACATTTGTAGTTGTCAAATTTGGTTTGGGTTTGTGAGTTTATAGATCTCAGATTCGTTCCAGGAAGGATCCATTGCAGTGCGTGCAGAGGTTGCCGAGTAGTAGAGTTTGCAGATTTTTCCTTCCGTCTCTTGTAAATTGCCCGTTGTGTAAAAGCGACCAAGGGCTGTAGTCGCTCAGGAGCTAGGATCGATGCTGAGAAAGTTTTTTAAATGATCATTGAAGCGCTTTTTCTGCCTTCCGCTTGAACGATTACCATCGCACAGCTTCCCATAGAATAATCTCTTAGGTAGGCGCTTGTCTGGCATACGGACGATGTGGCCTGTCCAGCGGAGTTGGGAACCTGATCAACAGGGCATGGATACTTTGCATACGGCATTTTTGAAAGATTTCCGTGTCTAGTAATTGATCCTGGCTACGTACTCCATTGAGGATTCTTAGGTACCGAAGGTAAAGACAAAATGGGCTCTATGTATAGGTATGTTAATTATCGCCTTCGCATATCTGGCATGTATATAGGTGCTGAGATCTCTACTTCAGTAAATGTCTCAGGGTGTTGCGACTGATTGTTCGATTTGTGTTGACTGTATACTCTTTTGTTGGATGTTGTCTGGATCATGACTATCTTCATTCCCTTATTATTACATTTTTTTAATTGGTTGTCTGTGCCACTCCTATTATCTTCACTCCCTTATTATTACATTTTTTTTGGTTGTCTGGGCCACTCCTATTATCTTCACTCCCTTATTATTACATTTTTTTGGGTTGTCTGGGCCACTCCTATTATCTTCACTCCCTTATTATTACATTTTTTTTATTATTGTCGGTGCCACTCCTATTATCTTCACTCCCATTTTATTATATTTGTGATGAATGTTGTCTTGATGACGCCTATTATCCTCACTCGCTTTTTTGATTACGTTTTTGTTGGATGTTGTCTGTGCCGCGCCTATCCTCACTCACTGCTTGTTTTCCTTATTCCCACTGAATCACACGCCACTTTTACGCAGATGTGCTTCATTTAATGGCCTGACTTCCTCGTGTAGTTTTAAACTCCAACCCTTCTGCACATATCATCCCTCTCTTTGCTCACTCACCCTCCATATTTTAACTGTATATGGATGTTATCGGGTAATTTAAAAACGGCGACAGGTTGCCACTCAGTAGCTTTATTACCTGTTATAGGAATGAATTCAACCGTCGGAAATCAACCGTGTACTTTCAAGTCTCCATATGCTGCCAACTTACGTAGCTGGAACAGCATAATTACTGGGGATGCTTATGTTTGTTGAGTACAAGAATGGCGCTCGTGGTGGAAGTGTCTCAATGGCAAGAGCCATTGAGCCAAGAGCCAGTGAGCCAATTCTATAAAGTCGATTCCTTATTATACTGAGTAATTAGACATCGATACTTCATACAAGACATAGAGAACGAGCTCTACAGGCCCGTCGCGGGGTTTTTAATCACAGTTCAGTTCATAGAAGAAATACGTCATCTTCAGATGTGTCAGCGAGTTGACATCCACAAGCAAGTGATGTCAGCGTATAACTCCGATAGGATAACCGAATTCGAATAGGGAAGGGGATGTTGAACATGCCGGCTCCTCTACTCTGTAAATTTTCTTCCGCTGAAACTTTTATGTAACGAAAAGAATGTGTTTGAAATGTTCTTGGTTCGTGATTAGGAACAACATCCACAGCACTGGGGGCATTCCCATATATGCTCTGCTTGCCGTTCCGTCAGCCATCTAAAAGTGTATAAGCTCACTGTCCCAGTCAGTTGCTGATTACGCGTTCTTCTGATCTTTCCGGAGAGGGAACACTTTCTCCCATCACCTCTAGATGGATGTATTTAGTTGCATGCTGGTTGATTGTTTTCACATTTGTGGATGTGTTTGAAATATGGATGTATTTAGTTGCACGCTGGTTGATTGTTTTCACATTTGTGGATGTGGATATATTTAGATGCACGCTGGTTGATTGTTTTCACATTTGTGAATGTGAATATATTTAGTTGAACACTGGTTGATTGTTTTCACATTTGTGAATTTGAATACATTTAGTTGCACGCTGGTTCATTGTTTTCACATTTGCACAGCTGCTTCTTCAACATATTTAAACCCTTTTTTTTCTGGAAGTTGAATATTAAACTCAGAATTTGTGAAACATAATCTCGTAAAATGAATGTCTTCATGTACAGTGCACTAGAAATATTTTCTTCTTACATCAATGTCCGCATGTACTGTGCACCAGAAACTTTATATAGTTGCATCGACTTTAATTTACAGTACGCAAGTAGCATTCTTTCGTCACGTGCACTTTAGTCTACAGTACCAAAGAGATATTTTTTTTCACGACGACTTTAGTCTATAGTACACAAGAAACATCTCTTCACATCGACTTTAATCTACAGTACACAAGAAACTTTCTCTCTTCACATCAACTTTAGTCTACAGTACACAAGAAACTTTCTCTCTTCACATCGACTTTAGTCTACAGTACACAAGAAACTTTCTCTCTTCACATCGAATTTAGTCTATTAGTACACAAGAAACCTCTCTTCACATCGAATTTAGCCTATAGTACACAAGAAACCTTCTCTCTTCACATCGACTTTAGTCTACAGGAAACAAGAAACCTCTCTTCACATCGAATTTAGCCTATAGTACACAAGAAACCTTCTCTCTTCACATCGACTTTAGTCTACAGTACACAAGAAACTTTCTCTCTTCACATCGACTTTAGTCTACAGTACGCAAGAAACCCTCTTCACTTCGACTTTAGTCTACAGTACACAAGATACTCTCTTCACATCGACTTTAGTCTACAGTACACAAGAAACTTTCTCTCTTCACATCGACTTTAGTCTATGGTACACAAGAAACCTCTCTTCACATCGAATTTAGTCTATTAGTACACAAGAAACATTCTCTCTTCACATCGACGTTAGTCTATAGTACACAAGAAACCTCTCTTCACATCGAATTTAGCCTATAGTACACAAGAAACATTCTCTCTTCACATCCACTTTAGTCTACAGTACACTAGAAACTTTCTTCACATCAACTTTAGTCTACAGTACACAAGAAACTTTCTCTCTTCACATCGACTTTAGTCTACAGTACACAAGAAACTCTCTTCACATCGACTTTAGTCTACAGTACACAAGAAACTTTCTCTCTTCACATCGACTTTAGTCTACGGTACACAAGAAACTTTCTCACTTCACATCGACTTTAGTCTACAGTACACAAGAAACTTTCTCACTTCACATCGACTTTAGTCTACAGTACACAAGAAACTTTCCTCACATGGACTTTAGTCTATGGTACACAAGGAACCTCTCTTCACATCGAATTTAATCTATTAGTACACAAGAAACCTCTCTTCACATCGAATTTAGCCTATAGTACACAAGAAACCTTCTTTCTTCACATCGACTTTAGTCTATAGTACACAAGAAACATCTCTTCACATCGAATTTAGCCTATAGTACACAAGAAACCTTCTTTCTTCACATCGACTTTAGTCTATAATACACAAGAAACCTCTCTTCACATCGAATTTAGCCTATAGTACACAAGAAACCTTCTTTCTTCACATCGACTTTAGTCTATAGTACACAAGAAACCTCTCTTCACATCGACTTTAGTCTAAAGTACACAAGAACTATTCTTTCTTACGTCGACTTTAGTCAAAAGTATTTGAGTGTACAGTATCACAGAAACATTCTCTCGTCACGTCGACTATTCCTTTATTAGAAACAAAACTGGTAGATGTTTTAACACTAATTCCAATCTCTGTATGAGTGACTGCTCCCAATCTCCTATACATATTCTCTGTATATTTGTAGCATCATACACAGCGATGAGATCGTTATTTCAATCTTTGTACACTTATTGCTATCATATTTGCATTTCCTTTTGGAAATGTTTAATTCCACGATAATGCTGAGAGAGAACATCTTCCTTCTCTCCCTCCCTCTTACCTCTCTTCCTCCCTCTTTTCAACTCATCTTTTTCTCTCATCCTTTTTCAAATAATCAGAAAATATCATAAATAAATGAAAATTAAATATTTTTTTAAAAAAGGCATATATATATATATATACCAATTTATCCGAATAATTTCTATTTCCTTCAATGTATTAACAAAGCCTCTATTTCTGGCTCTCCATTTGAATTTTAAGATGAAATGTTTAGCAAGATAACCGGTTGCAGTTTGTTATGGAATATCGGATTCATTCGTGGATTTATGATCCGACTGTTAGATTGGAAAGGACGCCGGTGGTATGAAATCTGAATATTATTTCAGAATTGTAATAAGTTTAGAGGTGTGTGTGTGTGCGTGTGTGCGCGCGCGTGTATTCATACCCTGTCATTATATTAAATCTAGCAATCATTCATACCCAGTCACTATTAAATCTATCAATCATTCATGCTCAGTCACTGTTTTAAATCGAACAATCATTCATAATAAATACCATTAATAAATCATGTAGACATATAAACAGATGAACTCACATCTACAACACTTATATGACAAAGAACATCTAGAAAATTTCAGCAACTTTTAATATCTCGGGTCAACCATGAACACCACCGGAGATTTCTCAGCAAATATCAGATACTCCTGCTTTGTTCACAGTAATATAACATTACAATTACAGAGATTTCTTATTCACTCACAGTAATATAACAATAATACAACACATATTACTTAACAGTAATATAACAACAGTACTACAACATATATTTATTGTTCACTCATAGTAATATAACAACATAACTGCAACATATATTTCTTCTTCACTCACAGTATTATAACAACAGTACTACCACATATATTTACTGCTCACTCACAGTAATATAAAAACAGTACTACAACATATATTTCTTCTTCACTCACAGTAATATAACAACAGTACTACCACATATATTTCTTCTTCACTCACAGTAATATAACAACAGTACTACCACATATATTTACTGCTCACTCACAGTAATATAACAACAGTACTATAGTGCGTTTCAAAATAGTTGCCCTCACATTCCCTTTAATATCTCCATAACCAGTAAGTGGAATTTAATGACATTTTGCACAGCAGTTTAAATATTTAACGACGGAAGGAATTGATACATTTCATTTCACCAGGTGTTACCATTTGCACGTAGCGGCATATTCCTTTGATGTTTGTGAAAGTGTGACTACTATAGTGATAGAAGAAATTAATTTTACAGTAATATACACAATATATTATAATGCTTATATGTACAGACAAGCCTTTCAATGATCTAGATCAGTGTTTCCCAACGTGGGGCGCACGCCCCACATTGGGGGGGGGGGGGCAATTTGGTTGTTCAGGTGGTGATTTCAAACGAAATTGTAGGGAACAATTCAATTTTTTGAATATTAATTTTTTTTAAATATGTATATGCTACCTATGTGGGCATCGGAATTTTAGAACTACTTTGGTGGGGGGCATGGTAAAACAAGGGGATTGGGAAACACTGATCTAGATCATCGCATTTGACTCAAATGTACGTTAAAATCGTGCGCAACTTTCAAATCCAGACACAAACAGATTTGGTTGTATTCCACATTTCACAACAAATGGTCATGTACTTTAGCTGCGTTATTTTTGTGATACGAATATTTCTACATTATGTCGTTACGTTTTTAAAACATTTCTGTAAAGTAGTTGCGGAGTTTCAAACTTGTATACAGTGGAAATATTTTAAAACGCAATATACAACATATATTTCTTGTTCACTTACAGTCATAATTATCATCAAATGCCGTCTCCGCATCGAAGGTTGGCAGCAACAGACCTACAACATCCTCCTGTCTTGGTGATGCACTCTGCTGGACTAACATGACTATCTTGTGATGTTACTCTCCCACTTGTAACTCTGCCTGCCTACCTCTTGCTCGCCTCGCTTTGATTTTACCTTGAAGTAAGGTCTTCAATAAGGTGTCATGCCTTTTAATGTGCCGACACAATTTTATTTGCTTGATCTTTATTTCTCTTATTAATTCTTTCTTCATATTAAGTGTTTTTAGCACCTCTTTGTTTCTTTTCTTCTCCTTCCATGATGTTCTCCTTGTTCTTCTATATACCCACATCTCAAATGCATGAATTCTGTCTTCTAATTGTTTGTTTAGTGTCCATGTTTCTGAGCCATACATTAATATAGAATAGATGTAGCATACTCACAGTAATACAATAACATTAATGTGTTATAAGTATTAATTTGTATGAGTTATGGTCTCTTGTAAGAACAAATAGTTTATCTTGTCCGGCTCAATGTTTTCGTAATATTTGTATCGATTTCCAAGCTAAACAGGGTTCCGTAGGCATGCACAATGGTTCTTGCTAGCTACATTTGCAGTTCTCGATATAACGGAACTGAATTCGGAAATTACTGACCCCACATAGACATAGAAAAGTAGTACATTTTGTTACTGGAAACGAGAAAAGATGGTACCAAATTTCAAATTTTAAAAAAAATAAAAATATTTTTTAAAGATCCATTTCAAACTGCTGAACATTGTAGCTGGTCGACCGGGACAAATTTCACACACGTGATAAGGCGTTTCAGTTTATTCGGGCATCCATAACACATCCAACAGTACATACAACTGTGACAGTCTACTATGTAAGACATATTGGCTAATGGGAAAACAGTCTTCTAAAATGACTAATTGGTTTATCCCTTGATTTTTAGTGGTTGCCAACACAATACTCAATCAAACTATATACATACTCAATCAAATCAGGGGAAAAGTTACATGAGTCATTTTCGAAAGCTGTTTCCTATTAACCAATATGTCTTATATTGTCAGCGGTCTGGATACAGCGTTGTCTGTTTCATATATTGTTGTATTTCCGTAATGTTATCGCTTCCAGTAACGGCATGAATAATTGAAACTGTATTAGTTCCTTACGAGATTAGCCGTCAACAGATGATTGTGGCTCAATGTGTTTTCTCTACCCTGTCCATAGTATCAGTAATGTTTTCACTTTACCGAGTTTCTCCTGATTCCACATTGTTAATGTCTCATTTTCCAATGTCTGGTTGTTGTATCTCCAAAGTCTCTCTTTGTTTTAAAAACGTGTCTGCGTTTTGTCTATCTATCTATCTATCTATCTATCTATCTATCTATCTATCTATCTATCTATCTATCTATCTATCTATCTATCTATCCATCCATCCATCCATCCATCCATCCATCCATCCATCCATCCATCCATCTATCTGTATGTCTGTCTGTCTGATCTAATCTTAATTATGTAATTTCTACTTGTGCTGTTAAGCGTCGTGGAGGGTAGTTTTTTTTGTATCTTTGATAATTTGGGCCGCATTGTCCATGGTCAGCCCGTGTGTGTTTAAGGTTTATTTGATTTGTCTTCCTCATGCCTTAAACTCCAGTCTTCTGTTGTATGCACGGTGGCTGGTTGTCTTGTTTCCATTTTCATTAGGTTGGCCAAACACTCCGATTTACTGTTAGTTAGTTAGTTAGTTGTTAGTTAGTCGTTGGATCATCGTCGCTGCACTCCGGACAAGTCCATGCGTGCTCAGATCTCTCCATGACTGTATGCGCCATTACACGTTGACGGACTACCATTCTTTCTCGTCCACGAAGCCGCTCCTTTCTAGCGACAACACATTTCTAGCTCCCTTATTCTAGTCATGGAACAAGAGTCATCGTCACTTATACAGTCACTTGTTCGTGCGTTTTCCCGTAGGACGTTCAAAATGTCTACCCGATTCATCGCTCCGCCGCAGCTGTAGTAGCCGCGTGTTCAGCCAACCTATCTGCTCTCTCATTACCCCGGACTCCCGCATGTCCGGCACAAAAATAAAAGTCACTTTACACACAGGTATTGCTGCATCCATCCACTGTTCCCGAATATACTCCGCCTGCACTTTCACAATCTAGATTTCCTGCACATGGCCTACTGCCTCTTGATGTAATGTTGTCTTGGGATAGTCCTTATTTCTTTCCTGATATCTTTGACTTAAAATATCATCATGCATTGAGAAAAAATCATCTTAGTGAATTTCAATGAAACTCACAGAGATACCATCATTTCTGATAGTTATTATTCTATCTGTTTCTCAGTAATGGTTATTTCAAAGAAATAAAATACCACAGCTTGCAGGATCAACGTGAACGACAGTATTAAAACAGGCCCGCCAGTTCAAGTATTTAGGTACAACGATAACATCAGATGTAAGACGTTCAATAGAAATAAAAAACAGAATATGACAGACAAAAAAACAGCATTCAGAAAAATGAAAATTATATTGTGTAATATGACCCTGTCATTAGAGTTGAGAAAGCTCTGTAGTGGTGCATAAATCATATACTAACATATAGATGAGAGTCTCGGACATTGAACAAACGGGCTTCCGCCGAAGACGGATGTGTCGGGCCATTGGCGCAAATAAAACGGCGACACAACGCTTTTCAATTCTCTGGACTACATCCATCTGGAAATCTAATAGGACAATGGTACTGCTATAAGAGAGATCCAACGGGAGTTTGAGAATGAACGCAGAAGAAGAAGAAGAACAAACGGGATAGCGGGAATGTAGAGGCAGTGGAGATGTAGTTCTGTAGAAGAATGCCGAGATACCATGGACTGCGTGGAAAACTAATGTGGAGGTGTTGAAAGGGTCAAATACGAGACGCAGCTTCATCAATAATATAAGAAAAATACTATTAATTAATAAAAAAAATATTTTTGCCACGTTATAAGACAAGTACCAGGTTCCAAACCAGGTCCGGACACACTAAAATCTGGGCTGTGATTTCTCGCTGGACACGACTTCCTCCAATCGACTCAGTTGTAATTATGTACCTGACACATGGGTTAGATAAAGACAGGAAGGAAGGGAACTGGCCACCACACCTAATAGTTTCTGTGGCTTAGTACATGAAGAGCTATCTTCATCCCTGACGGCAGGTTTCTGCCATGGGACCTACCTTTACCTTTTACGAGACAATTAGTATTGGAGAACATAGTTACAACAGGCAAGATTGAAGACAAGAGAGACAGGGCGACAACGTAAGAAAATATTAGTCAGTTTAACAACCTGGCATGGTAGGGTAACAACAACGATCTTAATACATACTACTGGAGATAGAGAACTGTGGAGATCCATGATCACATATGACAGCCGGCATGGCACTTGATGATGATCTGTTTCTCGTCATCTCTTGGCTTCTTCTTCCTCATTTGTCACACGCTGGTATGGATTTCTGCTATGAACTGTAATGTAATCAGGGTTGTTTCAGACAGATGGCCATATTTATTTTCTTATACTGCTGTACAGTGGGTAGTGACAGATGGCCATATTTATTTTCTTATACTGTTGTACAGTGGGTAGTGACAGATGGTCATATTTCTTTTCTTATACTGTTGTACAGTGGGTAGTGACAGATGGCCATATTTCTTTTCTTATACTGTTGCACAGTGGGTAGTGACAGATGGTCATATTTCTTTTCTTATACTGTTGTACAGTGGGTAGTGACAGATGGCCATATTTCTTTTCTTATACTGTTGTACAGTGGGTAGTGACAGATGGCCATATTTCTTTTCTTATACTGTTGTACAGTGGGTAGTGACAGATGGTCATATTTCTTTTCTTATACTGTTGTACAGTGGGTAGTGACAGATGGCCATATTTCTTTTCTTATACTGTTGTACAGTGGGTAGTGACAGATGGCCATATTTCTTTTCTTATACTGTTGTACAGTGGGTAGTGACAGATGGCCATATTTCTTTTCTTATACTGTTGTACAGTGGGTAGTGACAGATGGCCATATTTCTTTTCTTATACTGTTGTACAGTGGGTAGTGACAGATGGCCATATTTCTTTTCTTATACTGTTGTACAGTGGGTAGTTCTTAAAATATGATATATGTTTCCTGCAGATTGTTCATATATCTGTGTCGCCCTCAAAATATGTTTTCTGGAGATTGTTCTGTGTCGACAACTCCAAACTTCCCGCACATTTGTTGTTTGTCTTTATTGGCCTGTTCTCAATGTAAAATTGATTTTTTTTCTTCTTCCAACCTTGTCGGTAGCATCGTCATTTAAAAAAAAAAATTTTTTTGTTGCTGCATGAGTGAGTTGAGTTACATTCCATGTTTATTGAGTTTGATCCGTTTTAAGGTTTATTTCTCTTCTGTTTCTCTTTGTTCTTTTATTTAATGCTACGTTTTTAAACGTTTTAATTCAAAGTGTCTGCATCAGTCCTTTAAACATTACAATGGGTCCACGGTGGCAAAAGAAGAAGAGGATGACCTAGATAAACTCTTCACAGAATAACCACAAAAGAGGGTACATGCACGAACTACTCACAGTAATAGCTCATCGCTAACGCTTGAGAGCACTGGTTTCTGCCCTATGGCACCGTATTCAATGCTGAAAGAGCGTAAATAGATTTGGCCTTTCTTGTATGTCTCATTGTCATTTACTTTCTGAACCTTCCTGTGTTATATCTTAGTCCTTTATTGTATGTCTAATTGTCATTTACTTTCCGAATCTTCCTGTGTTATATCTCTGCATTTTAACAATTGGTACTGAATAAATATAACTATGATTTTTACAACGGAGTTAGAACAGGGCAGAATGTTATGTTAAACAATAGTAACTTTCGTGCACGTGTTTAATGGTGATTGTGGAGAAGTAATCAAATGTGGTAGTATCGATCGCGCAGCAAATAATCTTGAATAAAACAACGTTAGACATTATTTGAAGTGTTATGCTTGACTTTTAAGAACTATGTGAGATATTTGAATTTCTACACAATTTATAATAAGAATCTCGCTAGATATATGAAATGACACATATGACTTATAATAAAAACCATGGTAAAAATTTGAATTGATTTTTTGAAAACAAAACATTGCACATATTAATGTCTACAAAAATAACTTAAGCGAAAACCTGGCTGACATTACGTGAAATGATACCAAAAAAGTCAATAAAATCACATTAAATAAAACCACAGTAAATAGTATCAATGGTGCAGATTATGCACGGAAAGTTTGGTTATGTCAAATGTAACCCTTATGACGAGGTACGCACCTTTCAACTGTTTAGTTAAGTCAAATGTAACCCTTATGACGAGGTAAGCACCTTTCAACTGTTTAGTTAAGTCAAATGTAACCCTTATGACGAGGTACGCACCTTTCAACTGTTTAGTTAAGTCAAATGTAACCCTTATGACGAGGTAAGCACCTTTCAACTGTTTAGTTAAGTCAAATGTAACCCTTATGACGAGGTAAGCACCTTTCAACTGTTTAGTTAAGTCAAATGTAACCCTTATGACGAGGTAAGCACCTTTCAACTGTTTAGTTAAGTCAAATGTAACCCTTATGACGAGGTAAGCACCTTTCAACTGTTTAGTTAAGTCAAATGTAACCCTTATGATGAGGTAAGCTCCTTTCAACAATGGACGTCAGTTCACTCATCAAAACTTTAAAACCTTCAAAAAATAGAGGTTGCGGTTCTGGTAATCCAGTCGCCGCGACGGCAGAAATTGTTTTTGGAAGGAAAGTATAGCCACATTGAATATTATCTGATGTAGAGAAACAAATGGCGTAAAATAATTTCGCATTGAACATTCTGAAGTATGACTTACAAATAAAACAAAATTACATTTGACATATAAATTGACAACAAATGAATTTGAAACAAACATTCAAGCGAATGTGTCAACATTGCTATATACTCTCACTTCCTTTCTCCCTCGTGATAGATATTTTTGGGATGTGGATATGTGGCGCGTAGTGAGGAGACATCAGTCTGCTGCCCTTTCATGTTATTCCCATGGAAGTGAACGCTACGAGGTTGAAGCATTGCAAGCTGTAGAGCAGTTGACAAGTGTTTGGCCCGGTTCAAGAGACAATATTGATTAGTATCAATCTAAATTCCCAATGCGAAAACTGTTTCTGTTTTCCCCTTATTATTCGTGCTTTCTTGGAGTCAATACATTGTATGGATGTGTTGCCAGAATGCAGATATTAAAAGAACCACCATTTGAGCAGAACGGATGAAACATGGTTTCTCATAGTGTCCAAAATGTCTACCATGTGTGTTAATGCTTGTATTGTTCTTAGCTGATTAATAAGTCTGCAGTTTGATATCACGTAGTGTCACTTTGTTTGGGTAAAAAAAAGTCTTACATAATAATACATAATTCGTTTGTGTCATTATGTTGGTTACTAAGTATTAGCAAAACTTTATTACCCTATTCTGGATCTACCTGTTGTTATTAGACAGACTTCACATTACTATGTATAATTTGCCTCTAGTGTTGAAAAAACAACATAACTATACCTGTTATGTTGAAAATACTTTTGACACAACGTATGGTTTCCATATTGTAATTGATGAAGACTTCAAATACTGCCTAGTTTCCGTGTTGAATTGAGAAAAACTGTAATATGGCGTATTACTATATCTGAAAAATATCGGGACATTTTGCAGAGATGGGTTTGCGATGTCGGATAAAAGATATTAGATAAGTGGACTTGACAATAGCACTGTTTTGTAATTGACAGCTCGTGTTCATTTTCTGACAACATTTTGTATGTGTATGTTCTTCTCATTTCTTAACATACATATCTGTAGTCGGCGAACTGATAGAGGACACACTATGAGTAATATCCTCACCACTAGGGCACATAAGGATTCATGGAAATGAGTTCTTTTTGTCACGCCATGTTCGTCAATTATTGATTACTGATTTCCCTAGGGCTCGCCGTTGGCTGGCAGGTGGTATTCACTGAAAGGTAGCTGGATAGCCGTAGTGAGTAGCATGAACAAGATCGTACCCCCCAGCCACAGTCTGTCGTGTTGTCGCTTGTCATGTTTCCCTTGAATTGTTTATGCGTAGCTTACATCAGCAAACCATACTCTGTAACAACACCCTCTATAGTGTTTCCGTTCCCTCCCAGATTATCAGCGAAAGTTGGCACACCATGATCTCAGCTGATAGACTGATTACGATTCCAGAGTAACCGGACTGAACGATAGACTGATTACGATTCCAGAGTAACCGGGCTGATCGTTGTAGAGAATATTCTATTTGATAATGTAGTTGCGGGGAGTTGGGAGCGTGAGGCTTACAAAAGGAGATCATTTTTAGAGCTATATATTTCTCAGAGTGTAGGCAGAATTTGCCAATAATTTCCCTTGTGACGGGATGTGCACAATTACAGATCCAGTCCGAATTTATTTCCAACTCTGCACAGACATTCTGTCCTTTAGAACAATTCTGCGGTGCGTCTGGCTGTCCCAGTGAAACCAATTTTACATCGACTTGAAATCTGCTTTGTAAAATTCATAGTCAACCCTACGTGTTCCGAGACCTCAATATTGTCTACATTATTATCCTGCATTGTGACTTGTTATGTGAAACCATTGCAAATCAGAGTGGTCGTACTCATGATTAGCCGTCTACTCTCATTCTCAAGCACCTTGTTTTAGTTTGTGCTCATCCGTTCCTTTGTCTGGCATCAAGTGCCGTCTTCGTAACGAAGGTTGGCCGTAGCGATCTCCACTATCCTTGCCTCTTGCTTTGGTTGTGCACTCTGCTAGACTATAACATGTCTGTCTCGTGATGGTTTCCTCCCACTTGTACCTCAGCACACCTCCTGCTCGCCTTCCTGCAACTATACCCTCAAGTAAGCCCTGAACAAGGTGTCTTATCTTGTCTATTAATATGTCCAAAATATTTGTTTATTTCATTTGTATTTCCTTAATAGTTTCTTTTTCATATGAAGTGTTATCAGAACCTCTTCGTTGCGTTTTATTCTTTTTCCATGAAGTTCTCCCGATTCTTCTATATATCCACTTGTCAAAGGCATGAATCATGTCTTCTAGTTTGTTCATTACCCAGGTTTCTGAGCCGTAAATTAATATAGAATAGATGTAGCATATTATAATTTCCATTTTTAGTGAATTTGTTTGTACGCTTCATATTTTGTGCACATTTTTTCAGTGTTTATATATTTTTTTAGATCAGACGTGTACGACTTTATTTTTTAGGCTTACTGGTTAAGTTGACCTCTCCGTGTGTGGTATGAATTGAGATTTTCGCGTGCGGTGTGAAGTGAGATTTTCGCGTGTGGTATGAAGTGAGATTTTCGCGTGTGGTATGAAGTGAGATTTTCGCGTGAAGTATGATGTGAGATTTTTGCGTGTTGTATTGATGTGAGATTTTCGCGTGTGGTATGAAGTGAGATTTTCGCGTGAAGTATGATGTGAGATTTTTGCGTGTGGTATTGATGTGAGATTTTCGCGTGTGGTATGAAGTGAGATTTTCGCGTGAAGTATGATGTGAGATTTTTGCGTGTGGTATTGATGTGAGATTTTCGCGTGTGGTATGATGTGAGATTTTCCCGTGTGGTATGAAGTGAGATTTTCGTGTGGTGTGATTTAAGCTCTTCGCGCTGGGAATGAGGATAGAAAGCTTCCTTTTTTAGCACCTTTTTTTGAGTATCAAGAAGTGTTTTCTGTACCCGAGTGCCAGTGCATACAGTACAAGTAAATCAGATTTGCAGACTAGTAAATGGCCTGACAGGACGCAATTTTCATCACCCTCTTTTTAGACATTGTTTCGTGATTTGCATTATATATTTTCTGCGTTCATTCTCAGTCTCCCATATAGATTAGATGACGTAATCCGGAGAACGGAATTGCTTGTGTCATGGTTTACAGCCTAGATGCAATATATCCCCCCCAATTGGACCTGACACATCCGATTTCAGCTTGGCTTGTATGTAAATTTGACCCTGTATGGGATGGGATAGCCAATTACACGCTTACTCGCCTCTTAAGACATAAATCAAAGGTAAACAGTGTTACAATTCATGTGCTCCCTTTTTGGACTCCGGCAAATTGTGTTGTATATGATTTGTAATGCATTATATGACAGCAGTGTATTCTGGTGCGTATCTTATACACGCGAGGTTTGCATTGCAGGAGGGTTACTATATCATACAGTTGAATACGTGCTGTTGTCATGGAGCAGGAACAGAAGAATACACACAATTACAAGGACAATTGAAAAGGGTCGACGAATAGCCTAGTCATGATATTCCTCTAGTCTCCTGGATGATCAGAGTATTTGATATCAGAGATATATGCCCATTAAATAAGTTGATCCAGTGCATGTATCATCGCGTCATGGATTTATCGATCCGGCTTAGCATCCTCGAGTCCTTGCATATATATCTTTAAAACAAGCCAAAAATTCCCTTTACAGTGTTGGTTTTATTTGTTTGAAGATCTTTTTTAAGGTTGGTGTATGACTCGTCGGCTTTAATATATGGTGATAAGTCGTTCATTATTGAGTTTTGTTTTCAATTAAGATGTGTGATTATTAGACGATTAGTTGATAGAAAAAGGAACTACTGATAGTAATGACCGAAGTTGGTAGTAATGACTATTGACAGGATGAATATTAGCTGTAGGAGAATCACTGATAGTTAGGGACAAATACTATTTGTAGGCAGTACGGATGCAAAATGGATATTTAGGTGCAATATTAACATTGTGTCCGTATCTTTCGCGGTGGTAAACAGTAATAAAGTCACCGAAAAAAGTAACGGAAAAAAAGTAACAAATTTGACTGGGAAAAAAGTCACGGGACTGTCCTAATAGAGACCAACACATTTTAAACGGAACAAAGTTTAATGAAACGAAGTTTACTTGTAACTAGGGTACAAAGGGACATAAAAACATATTATACAAGGGACACAATCAGAAATAATGCAACACGTTTTATTGGGACAAGTAATCCTGCATAAGAATGAGGGGAGCGTGAAATGTGGTGTCTCTGGCTGTTGTTCTTGATGTCCACATAATTATGCATGATAACTTTTAAGATGCTATAGAGATGTGATACGGTGTGCATTGCTTCCCCATTCCACGCTACCCCATACTCGTGCAGTGTGCAGATTGTCATTATTTTCATTGTGATTCCGTAACCCACAGATTAAACTTTGGGGTCTTTGTTACCTCTAATATTTTATGGTAGTGTGTCCTGATATATCCTAATTGGACTTTGTTGTCTGCTGATTGAAAACTAATTAACTACCTACTACGTAACACGCAGATAGTAAAACCGCAATCATTTGTAACTGTGCGGTCATTATTTCTGCGCGCTACACACAGAGACCCCTACCCCAGTGTGTAGCGCGCAGAAGAAATGTAGAGTACATATATTATCAACAGATAGTACCTTTTCTGCTTTGTAGAAACACAACGATTCCTGCGTATTTCTGGGGAGATTCAAATCGTCATGTTTGAGTTAGCAGCTATGTTTTTGTTGTGCGAAATCACGTCCGAGGGTTCTCTTCAGTTGCTGCAGCACTGGTGATTCTGCGACGCTAGTGGAACATGTACAAGACTCTTCCCCTGAATTTCTGTCTATGTTGAAGTAAGCCAGTGATATCTGAAGCATGTCTTCAAAACGCTTCTTCGTCCTCCGGTCTTGCTGGAGCCAGTCTGGAGTTCTCCACATAACAACTGTTTTGATAGGCGATAATCTTTCATGCGGATCGTGTGTCCTTCTCAGCGTGGATGTGCCTTTATCATCATTATTTGTATGCTTACAGACTTAGATTTTGTATCAGTACCTCACTGTCTGGTGTATCCCACAAATGGATGTTAAGTATCTTACGAAGGCAGCTTAGGTGAAAATTAATGAGTTTTCTAGCGTGTCTGACGTAAACTGTCCATGTTTCACATGATTAAAGAAGTGATGATAATACTGATGTCTGGTAAGCTATGAGTTTGGTAGTATTTTTTTAATTCTCTTTCTCTCTCACACATATTTTTGCGCAGTCATCCTAATGGAACACAAGCTTTCGCTATTCTGTTGTTTATCTCACTGCCCATGTTGTGGATTGTGAGAGTGTTGCCCAGTTAGGTGAAACTATTAACTTTGAAGTTCTTCTTTGATCTGTATATTGGGAATTTAAATGTGGATGGCTTGGTGTGGGTTGAAACATAACCTGTTTCTTTGTATTAATTGTGAAGTCAAAGTTGTCGCAGGCTTCCTGTGGACGTTCATTTCAACGTCACAGGCCATCGAGGCACCCAGGATATTCAGGTGACGGCCATCAAAGCATGCTTCTCTTACGACCGAACCCGTCTGGCGCTTGAGAACCGCTATATATACGAGGGGGAGTCAATAAGTAAGTCACAAATTGATGTTGGATGGCAGGAAAATGCAGTAGGTGGTTTCTAAAGCTGTTTATAGTTGATATCATCATAGAACTTTATGTTTATGTTCGCTAGATGGCGCTAGCTGTACCTTGCGCATGCGCAGCACAAAAAACAAAATGGCTACTGTACTTACAGAGTGTACAATCAATGAACAACGTGCTGTTGTGCGTTTTTTATGGGCAAAAGGACTGCCTGCAAAAGACATTCATAAAGAAATGCTTCCTGTTTATGCTGACAATTGTTTGTCCCGTAAAGCGGTGCACAGCTGGGTAAAAAAATTTTCTCAAGGACGCTCTAAAATTGTTGACGAAATCCGATCTGGTCGTGCTGTTGAAATTGCAACAGACGCATCTGTGCAGCGGGTTGAGGAGATGATTCGAGGTGACAGACGAGTAACGATAGACGCTGTAGCAGCTGCAATAGGGTGCTCACATGGTTCAGCATACAGCATCATGCATGACCGATTGAAATTTAAGAAAGTGTGTTCTAGGTGGGTGCCCAGACAATTGACGGACGAACACAAAATGAACCGATTAGGCTTGTCATTGGAGCATCTCTGTCAATACGCAAATGAAGGAGAAGACATGATGAACAGGATTATTACTGGGGACGAATCATGGGTGCATCACTACCAGCCTGAATCAAAGCGTGCTTCAATGCAATGGAAACATCCTTCTTCGCCTTGTGTCCAAATATTCAAGGTTACACCATCAGCAGGGAAGGTTATGCTGACAGTGTTCTGGGATTGTCAAGGAGTGCTTTTAACCAATTTCAAAAAGAAAGGTGACAATGTGAATTCTGAATCATACTGTGAAGTTCTATCAGTGCTTCGGGATGCAATTCGAAGAAAACGTCCAGGGCTGCTGACTAGAGGAGTGCTACTCCTTCATGACAATGCTAGACCACATACGGCTCGATTAACTCAGGAGAAAATAAAAAATCTTGGTTGGAAAATTCTGGAACATCCTCCTTACAGCCCCGATTTAGCCCCTAGTGATTTTCACCTTTTTGGTCCACTAAAAACCCACCTTGGCGGGAAGCATTTCGCGACTGACGCAGAAGTTGAATGTGAAGTGAAAATGTGGCTTAAAAAGCAGAGCACGCAGTTCTACGCAGCAGGTTTGGGAGGACTCATAAAACGATGGGATAAATGCATCAATGTTGGTGGAAATTATGTTGAGAAGTAAAGGGATAATGTATGTGTAAAAATAAACAGTTTTCAGGTTTTTATCGTCTTCAGTTTTTTTCTAAAGAGCCATTTGTGACTTACTTATTGACTCCCCCTCGTATATATGAATTTGACACTCTGAAACCTTTGGAGCGGTCTTGTTATAACATGTATTCGGTTGTGTTTACTTTCTATTTCTGTACATTTCCTGTTTGTATCACCTTTGATATCACCTTTGATTTCTATCATTTCCTCAACTTACTAGACATGTGAACGCAAGTTGTGTCGTCCTTACTTGTCGTCTTTGATTTATATGTATTTGTGATCCTTGATAAAAGCCTTTTGGTCGAAATGTCGATTTGTATGAGTGCCTATGTGTGTTTCCTGTTGTTAGCAAAACCTTATTACCTCGTTTGAAGCTTTACCTCGCAGGCATCAGCAAATTAGTTTAGAATTAGGGTGACCAGCATACTGCATGAAGAATCAACATATTTGCATAGCCATTTGCATACAGGAATTTCCTGATCAATGTGTCTCGCACCTTAGTGTTTGCTTGCAAAATGTTTGAAAAGTTTACCTTCTGTTTAATATTTATGTATATGCCTGCTACGTCACTTTATCTAGATGCTACTGTCAGCATGGTCACTTTTACCCTGTATGGGATGGCACAGTCAACTCCACCCCAATGCTCCTTTAGTCGACTCTTACTACGTGTATAGAAGGTAAACTGTACCACTATACTTTGCTTCCCTTTCGGGTAACCGACAACACATTCGGTAGATTCCAAATTGTCAAGATTTTATTTGTGTTGATGAATGTATTGTAACAGGAAGAACTTCTTATGTTAGTACAATGCAGACATTATTGTTCTCCATCAGAAATTCATATAGGCAATTCACACACGCGAGTTCGCTTTTTGTGAACACATCTCTATGAAATCGATCATTTGTTCGTGATTTCTTGCCTAGAATGGCAAATGTTTGCTCAAGTTCTTGTGTAAAAGCAGCCATCTCCTATAGCATCAAACGCGCTCCATGTAATGATTCTCACGACATCTAAAGCATGTGAATGTTTGCTGTTCCTCTCTTCCTTTAATTACAACTTGCGACGGCTCCTAGCACAGCGCTAGATTACAGGCTGCTGCAGGGCACCATGGACGCTTACGAGCAAATCATAGTAAGAATATCCCCAGGCTTTCCGCAGCCGCACACGTGAAGCAGTTAGCATGTAATGAACTAGACACCCACTACATCAACACCCTTTTACCGTTTTTATGGTATTGGCTAAATTCTATTGAGCTGTGGACCCGAGTGTCGAGGCCCTCTCGGTGTAAGGACACCAGGGGGAAAACTCGGACTACGGGCTGTTATTCTTTTTCCAAGTGAAGTCCATCTCCCATAGCGTTTGCAAAGTTGTTTTTCCAGTCAGACGTGACAATTCTCCAAATCTGGAAGTGTTTGTCTTCTTTTCCTTGAACGGGTTTTTTTTTAACTTGGTGGTACAGATCTCACAGAACGTATACGGAGAGATAATATATGCCTCCGAATCTTCCATTCCGCAATCACTCAGTGACGAGAAGAGAGAATAATTCCGGTGATGTATTTAGTAACGTGTACGTGCTTCTAACGAATGGCTCGCTTCATTCAAATAATTGCATTTCCTTGAATACCTTATTTTTGTGTGTCCGTTGTTCATATTAAAAGTGCAGTTCACGAGTGTTTTAAATATGTCGACATTTTAGCTTACCATTCATGATTGGTCCTTCAAATAGTAATCATTGAGTAACTTTATGTGGGTGTGGAGGAGAGGTATATGTGGAGGAATCGAGCATGACAAGGAGTGGGAGGCATGTGGTGAATACTAGAGCTAGCCTTGCAATGGATGCTTTTCTGTAATGTGGGCGAGGGGACGATGTGAAAACTGCAATTATTGTTGTGATGTCTGTTTTATATATTGTAAGGGGAGATGCGTGCAAATTACTCACATTTTTGTGATGTAATTGTATAGAGTGTAATTGGCGGGGACTATGAAAACAAGACCTAATTTTGTGATGTCTATTTTATAGATTGTAGTGAGTGTAGTGAAGCCATTTTATGCTCTCCTCTCTCTCTCTCTCTATATATATATATATATATTCGATGACTGATAATTAATATTTGTGATAATAATCTATCATGTTTTTTAATAGATTGTAATTTGTGGGGGGATATGAAAACTATACATATTTTTTATGATGTCTGTTGTGTTGTACATTTTAATTTTATCAGACATGCTAATTTATGTCTGTGTTTTCTTTGTTCTAACACAGTTCTATAATTAGACAGACTGCACGAAATATGTTCCGTCCGGTATATGTCTGAGGCATCTCTGTTTATATGTAATTGGAACTTCTAGTCGGTACACAATATGTACAACAGTGTGTTGTCAAGTATTAGCAACATTCATTTAGTAAGCACATAGAAAGTGAGGGGTATCAAGTTAAAGGCTTTCTGCGTTAATATAGCTATCATAATACTAACGTTCAACACATAGTTAGCGAGAGAGAGATGGTGAGAGCGTCTGTGATAATGCTGCTATCAGAACCCTCAATGAGTGAGATAGAAATGGCGAGATTCTATGATAGTGCTGCTATCAGAACCCTCAATGAGTGAGATAGAAATGGCGAGATTATATGATAGTGCTGCTATCAGAACCCTCAATGAGTGAGATAGAAATGGCGAGATTCTGTGATAATGCTGCTATCAGAACCCTCAATGCCAGTACTAAGAAAATGAATATGGCTAATTAAGCGTTGGCTTCTGGCTCCCTTAGAAGGTTAAAAAAAATCACAAAATATCATTACTGACGTCAGATGCGTCATACGAAAAAGGCTCGGATATCGCAGACAAACTGTAAACAACCAAGCATTCATTTCGCGGGACCTTCTAACCGACAGGAGTTTGTGAACGAGCTAAAAAGTACTATTCTTCTTCTTGTGTGTTCGCTCTCAAACTCCTGCAGATTATCAGGATGTAGTCCAGTGAAAGGAGTGCGTTTATCATGGTTTCCAGCATTGCTGAGATATCTGCGTCTTTCGGTCCTACACATCGACTTCAGCATAGCTCTGGGTCACTTTGGCCCCACATAGGATGGACCAACCCCCACCTTATCGCCTCTTACAACATGCATAGAAGGTAAACAGTGTTGCTATTCTTTGCTTCTCTCTCAGACCCCGGAAAAACACTGGCGGAACAATACAATACATTCACGGGCGATTCAATACAGACATAGTACTGACTACATATTTCCAATTGACGCCTTGCAACAAATTATCGTATTTTGCTCCGAACTATTTGACGGGTATTTATGCCTCAGATCAGTCGTAATTTCTCTCTCCCCCTCCCTCCACTCATACAGTGAGTATTGTTTTCCCGTGTAATGTAACAAAAGAGATCCTATCTGCGTAGTTCCGTCTGGTTTCTTTGTCACTGTTGGAAGAGCTCTAATTGAAATTGAGGACGGGGACAAACGCGTGCGCGCGCGCATATACACACTAGTACATAAACAAAGTTATCCTTATGTTATTGTCTCTCTATTCCAGAAGACGAAGGCGCATACGGTTAGAAATATATATTTTTGTCACAGGAATTCTATCACATTTATTTGATAGTGCATCTGAAGAAAAATTAGAAACTGTTTTAGACCTAGTAATCTGAATATATTATATGGATAGGCAAATGTTCTCCAATAACGACTAAAAAGTTGACACAATGTGCTTTCAAATGAGGTATATTAGATAAGAATAATTGGGACTGATCAATAATTGGACCCCCATTTTCGTTCTTGTTTCCTATTAGTGCCTACCTACGTAATTTGTGGTTAATTGTTAATTGATTGATCTAAATATTATATCAATAAATAATCACTAATTAATTGAAATATTCATTATTTAGGGTTAGGGTTAGTTATATTATCCAAGTATGTGAACTTTCTATCTGGGATCCTGGAGAAAGAGTTGATACCCACCTGTATTATGTGGTACTTTTTCTCCAGTCATCACTTAAACCACACAAGCTGTAGGACTATATGGAGAAAATCCAGTGGTACTAGATGAGGAAGTCGGGACATTTATTGATGACGCTGCAGAAAGGAATGTAATAATCGATACCAGGGATGGTCAAAAATGCCTCCCGATAGCCATTAATTGGCTCGTCAGATTGTTTAAAATTGCCACATGCACTGACCCTTGAACTCACAAAATATAAAATAACTAGTTACTGTAGCCAAGCTGTATTTTAACTATGATGTTAAATAGTGATAGAGAAATTACGTTAAAAACTTGATGTTTACCGTACTTGATGTTTACCGTACTTGATGTTTACCGGCTGAGCAGTGATCTGAACGAAATATACTTGTGGAGATAGTGCCCGCTGAAACCCTGTGTACGTCTATTAGCGGCAATAAATGCTTTGACTTAGAGCACACGTAAGTCCTTTGATGCCACATGTATCTTTTAGGACATTTGAATCTTCAACAAAATGTTTTAAGACAAAATTTCAGATCGTTAGACTAGCAGGTTTGCCCCTATCCCAGAAATAACCCTGGCATGGCCCGCCGATCGATAAAGTTACTCAATACTGATGTACACTGATGGGTAAGTCATTCATGAACGCCGCATTTGAGCTTTTTATGCACAATTATGTGTTAAAACTATATATGAAGCATTCTCTGCACATCCGTCTTAAAGATGGAGGTAAAACTGTGACCGGGGGGGGGGGGGGGGGTTATAGCTTGCCTCTCAATGAACATGCTACTCAAAGTGACCACGAAAATTGATGAGTTACTAGCATTATCAGAAAGATTCGCATTATCAGAAAGATTCGCGTCATCTTCGTGCTCGACCATACTCTTGTCGAGGATAATAAACGAGCGGATACACAGGTGAGTATGGCCACATTTTCCAAAGTTATATCAATGGATAAAGGTTCCAGTGTTGGGTAACAACCCTAAACAGGAAATGGGTGGCTGGGGTAACACAGGGCAAATATCAAAATGAACAAAAATAGGTATACGTGCTACTACTGTGTCTCGTTGTTAGGTTGTTTTATAACTTATTATGGTAACACTTATACCTATTTTTGTTCATTTTGATATATCAAGGGATCGTTCTTTACTTTGCGTTTAGCATTGATAATAATTTGCCAATTTCTGTTCATGCTGGTATTTACGGTATTACCACAGCCCTTATATTTCCAATTTGTTGTGTTATTCCCTACAATGGTGATTTATCTCTGTAGAATGCATCAAGTTCGAAATTGATCATGTATAGAACATTTTGTTTATATCCTTGTATGTTCCCCATGCTCCCGCGATTAGGTACGGAAGGTCATATTTAATCACATCAAACGTACCAGACGATGAAGCGACTGTGAGGTGAACTAACCACAACTGTGAGCAAACTCCTGCTCATGTCTTTAATTTAGGAAACCATTGTATCGTGGGGTTTCGTTATGTCTGTTTTAGAGTGCGAACACGGCGGCACTCCAAGCGAACATAATGCAGCTTTGCAGATTGAATAGTAAGGCTTGAGCTCATATAATGGTGAAAGCTCGATCAATTTGGAGATTTTTCAATGCTAGACTGCAAACTGAAGTAGAGTCGTAATAGAGCCGTTGAATTCTGGTCATTCAATAAATCATTTTGTTTGAGTTGTACTGTTGATTTTTAGGACATGTGTGAATATGTGACTGACCTGATCTACGGCTTGGTTTCTGTCGGTGATGATATGTGTGTGTGTGTGCGCGCGCTTGTGTGCGACTGACTGGTTTACTGTCGTTGTTAATAATTTAGTATGTGAGAGAGAGAGAGAGAGAGAGAGAGAGAGAGAGAGAGAGAGAGAGAGAGAGACTAACCTGGTCTATTACTTGTTCACTGTCGTCGTTAAGTGTGAGTGAATAAGATTGTAAGAATTCGACGAGAATCGAACGCTTAATCAAATACAACAATAGGCCTATTTATTTTAAAATGTTTCACTTGTTTGTTTTGTGTATTTTATGCGTCATTAACATTATACGAGTCGTGTTTGTAAAGAATGTGTGAATTGTAATTTAAAGGGAGATGTTAACTGTGCTTACTCAATGTAAGAATGACAGACATCTCTCTTTCTGTCAATGTCCCGTACCCCAGACTTCTCCTTTCACAACTGTCTTGTAGGTAAGGATAAAATCGCTGGGTTTGCCATTCACGTTGATTTTTCAACTCAGACAGAAAAATATACGTTTGAATTTGAATGTCTTCATTCCATCAATATTCGTGATAAAAATGATAGATGATGACGTGAGACCAGTTTGGCTGCATTAGTCACGTGAAGGTGGACAGCGAGAAAGAACGAGCAAAAAAACGAGGGAAATTGGGTGGTTTTCAATCATCAAAAAATGATACCAAGAATAATCTTCTCGCAACTTCCGTTCATATCCATCCTTACCGAACCATTCACTGCCCTGAGGCATAGAGGGTCAGGGGTCAATCTGCCCACCAAGCAGATTCCTTTCAAGATTCTACTGTACAATTATTTTGTGTGTGATATTTTTAGAACTACTAATTGAATTTGATGGTATGTATTCGTTCTTGATAGATAGAGATAATTTTGAAACTACTAATTGAATTTGATAGATAATGATAATTTTGGAACTGCTAATTGAATTTGATGGTTTGTATTCGTTCATGATAGATAAATATATAGTTCCAAAAAAGTATCTATATTTGCTTCATAGACTACAGCAAGGCATGTGACAGAGTTCAACATGATAAATTGTTACATTTCTTCATGAAATAGGCATAGATGGAAAAGACATCAGGCTGATTAGAAATATATATTGGGAACAAACTGCATCAATAAGGTGTGAAAACAGCTACTCACCATACATAGAAATAAGAAGAGGGGTAAGACAAGGATGCATTTATCACCTAGCCTATTTAATATCTACACAGAGAATATCCTTAAAAATATAGAAAAAATGACAGGACTCAAGATCAATGGGAAAATAATAAACAACCTGAGATATGTAGATGATACTTCTTTTTGCAGAAACTGAACATGAGCTACAAAGACTAATAAATAAAGTAAAGAATATGGACTGGATATAAATATTTTTTAAAAACCAAGCTAATCAACAATGTCTCAGAAGAGCAAATACTAAACGTACATGGAAACTATAACACGTAGAACACTATCAATATCGTGGACAGATAATCACAATTGACGGCAGATATGACATATAAGTTAAAATGAGAATAGGAATGGCTAAAATTACTTTCAATGACATGAGGAAAATATTAACATCTAAACAAATTACAAACAAGTTAAAAATGAGAATTATGAAATACTACATATATTCTATACTAATGTATGGCTCAGAAATATGGACACTAAACAAACAATTAGAAGACATAATTGATGCCTTTAAGGTGTTTGTATTAGAATAGCAGGGAGAACATCATGGAAAGAGAAGAATACAAACAAAGAGGATCTAACAGCACTTAATGTAAAGAAAGAATTATGAAAGAATATAAAGATCAAGCAAATAACATATTTTGGACACATTAAAAAACATGACACCGTATTCAAGATCTTACTTGAGGGTAAAGTCAAAGGGAAGCAAGCAAGAGGTAGGCAGAGATACAAGTAAGAGTAACATCACAAGATGGACAGGTTACAGTCTAGAAGAGTACACCACCAAAACAAGAGATAGGGGATGTTGGAAGTCTGTTGCAGCCAATCTTCGGTGCGGAGTCGGTATTTGATGATGATTCGTTCTGAAACTCATGCAGTTTAGCAGGATGTAGTCCGAAGAAAGGAATGTGTTGTCATGATTTCTAGCTTGTCTGTGATATATGCGCCTTTAGGCCAGATGCATTCGACTTCAACATGACTTCTGGGTCACTCTGGCCCTCTATGGGATGAGACAGCCAATTTAAAAACGTCATGAGAAAATAGTTGCCCTATTCTGTGCATCTGGAACTAGATAGAAGCCCAGGCATCGGTTGCCACATGAGCGCAACCTTAAAATGTAAGTATGGTCTTTTGCGTCTTGCAGACGGTCATTTAACATTAATAAAAAAGCAATCCGTTGAATATTTTCTCAGGATTGGGGACTTTTCAAGCGATGATATCACAGCAACGAAAGATTTTTATTTTGCGCCTTTCTCTTTTTTCTTCCATATTTTTAAACAGCTTTGTTGTGATATCTGCGCTTTCGGACAGATGCATTTGACTTCAGCATGACTTCTGTGTCACATAAAAAAAAAAAAATCTTGTAAACATATTATTTCTGAACAATGCTACTTTCTCACACAGGTTCTTCCTTCAGACATCCCGAGTTTCCACCGTGTTTTCCACATTTTTGGATTCTATGTGGAATCCTTTCATTGATGATTTACAGATGTCTTCATGCATCAGCATTGATCTACAGAAGGCTCGATGGCCTTCAGCCAGTTCCCTGAATAGTACTTGTTTTTGGATGTGGCGGTTCGGCATTCTGCGGACATGACCCAGCCAACGCAATATATTTATATTGTGTGTTTCCATAGCAGATGGTAGCTGAGTGCGGAGCAGCACTTCTATGATGGTGATTTTGTTGTGCCATGTTTAAGATCTTGCAGAGACATCTTAGATGAACGATATTAAGTCTCCTCTCATGTTTGGTTTATATAGTCCAATTTTGAGATCCGTAGTATAGTGTACTAATCACGCATGTTTGATAGATCTGTATCTTTGTTTTCAATTTTAGTTTATGGTTTTTCCAAGCTCGCTTTGAGTCTGCCAATAATGATAGCAGCTTTCCCAATGCGTTTATTTCATTGTCTATGGAAAGGGTAGATATAATTGTGGATCCTAGGTAACTAGTGTTGTTGACTTGCTTTATTTGAGTGTTGTTTATAGTGATGTTTGTTGGTACTGTAGATCCAGACACATTGCCACCGTTTTAGTGATGTTTATTGTCACAGAACAACTCGCAGACATTTGCCATGTTTTCAATGTGGGACTGCAACATTCAAATATACTCATTATAATAGAATTAATAACTCAGGAAAACGAACAGCTCACCGATGCTGCCATTGTGGATAATGATACAAGTAATAATAATGTGGATCAAGCCCGTAATCCATTGTTGTCGTAGGGATTCCACATTGGAGCAATCAGTACTAAAAGTCACCAGAACTTCTATTCTCAGCCATGCAGGCTAGTAGGTAATCTGTGAAAGTGAAAAGTATCTCGTTCTGAATACAAATCTACCTTTGAATTTTTTCAAAGCCTCTAACTTCTGGCTTGACAATTTTATTTGATTGTTCTATTATTAATGTGTGGTGAAGAGCTGATGTGTGGTCATATAAGTGAGGTTATTGTATGGATCAAACATTCGAATTTCAGGCGCGAAGGCGCAGGTGGGCTAGACATTCTGCAACATGATACATGCACATAGTACATATTCAGGAATACATAACCATTGACCGACTTGTGCTGTATAAACAATAAGACTAATGAGCTACCAGCCAGTAAATCATTTAGGAACTAACAGAAAAACCGTTGCCAGTAGAAAGATATGATCTCAGCCCTCATGTGGCCTGTTGCGTGCCCAATGACATTTATGGGGCTTACACAATCTCCAGAGTTCAGTACAGTCAAGCAGGCAAGTATGCAAATCATATACTGCACTTTAGCCAGCCTTAATGCATGCTTATTGTTGGCCGCTATGGACAGAACACTTGATCACAATGAACATAATGGCCGTATCGTCTTGTATAAACGCTTATTTTTCTAGTCCGTTGGCGGTGATTTCATTACTCCGGTTTGAAATGTGAAGGAAAGAATCCATTGTTTCTAAAAATGTGTTGCATCCATGCTGGAGAAACATAAATTGTCTAGCCCTGATGGATATCTCATCGAATTTATTTTTCCGCTTGTCTTTTGTGAAGGTGGGATATATGAAACTTGTTGATTTGTCTTGCACGTAATAACGTGCATACATTTCTGTTTATTTTGATGACACGGTAGATGTCTTGAGACAAGAGTCTGGTGATTTACTCAAGCGATTCCGTACACTCAGTATAAACACGTGGTTTCAGTATCTCTAGATGTATACATATATAATACAAAGACAATAATTGGGTTAAATAGCATATTTACGTATAATAAATACATGAAAGAGACGTTTCAATTTTTTTTTAAAGTGTCAAGATAAGGACAAAATAGCTATAGTGCGTATTTCAAAGTATTGTACTTTTATGTAAAACTGCTCTATGGTATCTGTAAGCAGCGGTTTGTCGACAAATTCCCCAATTAAACCACTCATGGAAACACGACGTTATACCGAGTATGTTTCTCATTGAATATTAACTGCCCTTCATTGAAGATTATATGAGCTACACAAAATACTGCAGAGTTGCCGTGGTCAGAATTTAGTTTTTGTGTGGGGCGTACTGGTATGATTACACACACAAAATGATCATTTTCTGTGTTATAACTTCGTGTATGAAAATAAGAATATGATAAATAACCCTTTTAAAGTAGGAGGGGTGGGGTGCCACACTGGAGACATCACAGATTCCCCCCCCCCAACCCCCAAACCCAAACAACTCTGTCTTCAACCATTCAGACTATTGCAGAAAACTCAGGATCAGACCATTCCTTGATGCTGTCAATCCAGGATTTTCATTTTCCGCTTTGTTCTTATGTCCTCGAACATTCCTTGATGCTGTCAATCCAGGATTTTCATTTTCCGCTTTTTTCTTATGTCCTCGAACATTCCTTGATGCTGTCAATCCAGGATTTTCATTTTCCGCCTAGTTCTTATGTCCTCGAACATTCCTTGCAAAATAACTTTAGAAAGTGAGTTGTGTCACGTTATATGTCCAGATCAAACAAGCTTACATCGTTTCACCACTGCTAACATATTTGTGCATAATATTGAGGTGGTGCGAGAGCTGCGGAAAAGGTGCCGAATCATCGCGTTATTACAACACGTAATGGAATGTTTTCAGCATTGTAATTACTTGCACACTACTATAAGAGAGGAAAGCAAACAAACCTATATATCTTCCTTAATTAGACAAAGGCGTTGGACTTACATCGGCCATGTTCTCAGAATGAACAGCCCAAGAATTCCCCAGCAATCACTATATTGGGTGCCACCTAGAGTAAGAAGAAGAGGGAGACCTAGAGAAACTCTACGAAGAACCATTAATAGAGAAGGCATGTCAATGAACCTAAACAACACGCAACAATTGAAAGACCTGGCAACACAAAGACAGAAATGGAAGGCTATGGTTTCTGCCCTACGCACCGCCTATGGCCCCGGAGGAACATAACATAACATAACAATTACTTGTGTTTTATCAGCATTGTAATTACTTCTGTGTGTTTTCAGCCTTACAGTTGCATAAAACCAAGTTTATTATAAAAACCGAATGCCATGGTGACTGGATTATCAGAACTGCGAGCACCACTATTTTATATGGTTGTAAAGCTCTGATAGAACCAAATTGAACTAACACCAGCGGTTGAATATAGCGTACATATTTATAGAGGTACATTTGACTTCACCAAGCACCTCCATAATATGCGTCCTTGTGTGGAAGATACGATATATTCTCATCTAAATGATCACTGTTTTTAAAACATACGGAAAAACCGCATTAAAGCATATTTTTCATTACTCATTTTTACAGTCACAAATTGGCAATTGCTGATACGCCTATACGTGACTAACCTTGACAGTTCACAATTTACAAAATTACGATACATTATATTAAGTGGTTTAAAAGTTGTTTCACCGACATAATTCAAAGAAAACTTGCGGTTTGAGAAATCTGCATTATCTGCACAATTATGAGTGATAAAATCATAAAGTCACCAAAAATACACCACATGCTAACATATATAATAATACATGCAATCGGTTTTAAAAAAAATATGGAATGAAATCAGATGGCATATGTTTACACGTACTATAGTAGCATAGAAAAATCTTAATTTTGTGTGTGGTTATAGAGTGTTTAGTTTCGATGCTGTACGCAGTTGACTGCAATCTTCCGTTCAGTCAGTCTCGAGATAGTAAGGTGAAAATGATACAAGAAACGTGCCGTAATTATCGAGCAAGCACCGTAAGCACTCAGACATTTTACTTGAACATTTAGAATTCATTCATTTAGTCTCTGAGTGTTTCTGTCTTCGAACTTGCTTGTACTTCATTCATCTCAGCAGAGCAGCGCATAGTTATGTCTTCAGTTGTGTTAACTTCACGTTGTGTGGACATGTTAGCTTAGTGTGTCTGTCTTGAGATTTGCTAGTTACCGGTATATCATAGACTGTGTTGTAGAACCAGGTAAATTTTCTGATCAGCGCCAATATACGTTTTGAGACTTACATAATGTGAACGTAATACTGACTTGTGGACGATTTTGACATTGATTTCCAGCTTGTTGTCATCTAGGACATGAGACATCTCACTCCAGCATAATAATATCCCTGACATTGGCAGCAGTCAGACTGAAAGAAGCAAATATGTCTGGCAAGAAAAGTGCTAGCACTAAACATGGAGGGCCATATAGTTATTCCAGCTGGTCAATAATTCGTATTCAAGAGATAAAGCACCAGTGTCGGGTAACATCCAAAATCTGTAAGTGTGGGGGGGGGGGGGGGGCTCTGGGTGTAATGCAAGAAATGTAAAAATTAACAGAGATAGATAAAAGTGTTACCAATATAAGACAATCTAGCGACGAGTCAATAATTGATAATTTGTTGTGTTTGTACTTTTGACTACAACACGGCGTTCTTCGCACTTCACAGAGGCTGAAAGAACGTGTGTCAGTCGAAGCTTCCAGGAGAAGACACAGCCTCTAACATCCTTTGTTATATTGCGTGTCCATGTAAAATGTAATTACACAATTTCCCGACTCTGATCCACGGGTAGTATAACCATTTTAGACGGCCGATGTGTCTTGATCTGTCTAGTACTGGTTTTGTGAGCAGCATTCTTTGACTAAACCACCACATCCAGAATTTCTTGACATGTGTGTGTTATGAATGTTGTATGATATTAATCTTGGCCACTGGTTGCGCTTCCGCGGAGTATAATCACGTCAGACAGAGATATGGGGAAGGATATTCCTGATTCTAGGGAAACCAACCGTAATGGGAACATGTTCAATAAATGAACAAGTGGAGGCAAGTTTAAGACTTGATGTAGCCAATAAGATAATACTATAGCATAGTCCATTATGTCTCCGGTGCGTTCTATTTTTAGATCTGTGTGACATTAATGCACGCTTCCTCATCTACGGGAAGATTCTTTCTCCTATTTTTCCCCCATGTCTATCTGCCATTCTTCTCCCATATTCATCCGCCTTTTCTCTCCCATGCCCATCCGCCATTTTTCTCCCATGTTCATCCACCATTCTTCTCCCATATCCATCCACCATTTTCTCCCATGTCCATCCGCCATGTTTCTCCTATGTCCATCCGCCATTGTTCTCTTATGTCCATCTGCTATTTTTCTCCTATGTCCATCCGCCATTTTCCTCCTATATCCATCCGCCATGTTTTTCCATGTGCATCCGCCATTTTTCTCCTATATCCATCTGCCATTTCTCTCCCATGTCCATCCGCCATTCTTCTCACATATCTCCTCACAACCCTCCCCCCCCCCGTGTTGTCGCGTTTAGAAAGACAGAAAGGACTAATAACGTTGTGATCGTGTTGTGATGTGTGTTGTAAGAGGCGGCTAAGGGAGATATATTCGGAGTTAAAAGAGTTAAATTCGACGAGTTAAAAGAGTAAAATTAGACACGTTAAAAGGGTAAAATTGGACGATGAAAAGTAGCTGTGGAATATTGCGCTACATAAAACTATGATACTTTTGGTGAAAACCGTCAGGGAAGGTTTGTTTGTGTCAATGTTTATTATAAGCCATAGAGTTTGTGTGGAAGATCGATCATAAGGATAATTGAGGATGTGGAAGATTTCTCTAGAAATTTCTGCCATATCCAGAATATGCAACCAAGGAAATATCGTTGTGTAGATTGAACGTTGTTGGGGTTCCATAAGGGAAAAGTATTATTATACGTCTTCTATCTATAATGGGGTTTGATGTTCCATGGTTGTTGGTCTGGGATGTGGGAGGCAGTGGTCAGACCTAAAGACAAGTCCTCGTGAATACTGGAAGGTAAATACGAAGACCGACGAGATAAAACGAGAGAAGATTATGATATAAGAATATGGACAAAAAACACGAATAGGATGAAGCTGAACATAATATGCTGTTAGTAAGTAAAGTAACCCATAGCATTTATTAATGCCGTAGGGGTGTGAGATGTTAGCTATCTCACATTTCACAGGCTCTGCAAATGAGGGCGGTAGCCATCTCCTCTCCCTCGCAGTCTTTACTTCCCGGATTAATCCGGTACCCATTTAAGGCTGGGTCGACCTGGGAGCCGTTGCGATCTGAAAACATTTCAGCCTCAACTGGGGAATGAACCCAGGACCACTCATATGCGAAGTCATGCTGTTAGTATGTCCATCACAAGTAATGATGACCATTTGTTACATCCACTTATGAAATTCAGTAATATCATAGCAAGATGTAAGAAGTTAGAGGTCCAGTACAGATAACTTTTGATGCGGAGACGTCATTTATGGTTGATCTAACCGTTGATGTCGTGAAGCATGATATGAAGGTTGTGATTTTACTTGTGTTACCATTTGTTGCGTAATATTCGTGTGAATCCGTGTTATGGTTATGTTACTTAGTGGAATGCTTACCCTTAGCCTCAAGCTTCGGTATTGTCTTCATGTTCCGTAATCGAGAGTTGGTTTCATTTCTGACACGTTCCATACAAAATATAAGTGACATCAGATCGCATACGTATGCAGACAAAAATATAGTCATTTCGGCAACGGACTAACAAATCGGAGGTCCGTACGTAAATAAATGTCGTTGAAATAACCCAAACAGGAATTGATAAAGGTAGTCTAAAATATCTACTGTCCTGGCGAACAATTTACTGCACCAATTGAACATTTATTTACTATAGACGGCGTCTGCTGTAGAGCAATAGCGAGTTCACTGACTTTCTACCGTGATGGTCATTGGTTCTATTCCCAGTTGAAAGGGAATGGTGCATTTCTAAAACAAACTGCTTCGATGTTGGGCCAGCATCTTGAAATAAGTATATTTATCTATACGCTGTAGTCCTTGTTTGCCTTGTGGCTTCAGGAGTAAAAGAGTTCTCTGGAGATGGCCTTCTTGGGGGGGGGGGGCTGTTTGTAAGCTTGTTCCTATGGCTACTTTGATTTCTGTGATCCATCTTTTACATGGTTTGCCTCTGACTTTATAGCCGTGATGTCTATGTGTCATTGTCATCTGTGGCAAGCTGTCGCTGGTAGTCTGGAAGTGTGTGAAAAACACTCAATCTGTTGTCTCTTGATGTGTTCCAATACTGGTATTGTTTTGGTTATCTGTCTGAAGTTATCGTTTCTAATTATGTCTATTAATGACACTCCGAGTATTTTTCGTAGACACGTCATTTCTGCTGTCACTATTATTCGTCCTGTGATGTCATTTTCCAGGTTTGTCACTGGTAACACAGTAATGGGGTAATATTAGTTGTATAATGCAATTTTGATTTCTATGTTTACATTTGTGTTATTAAAAATACGTGTCATCTGTCCTAGGATCTGACATGATTTGTTGCATCAATTTTGCATTGTTTTGAATCTATTGTTGCATAATGTTGAATTTGCATGTGTACATGAATGAGTCACGTGTGTACATGAATGAGTCGCGTATGTACATGGATGAATCACGTGTGTACATAAAATGAATGGGTCGCCTGTATGAATGAGTTGCGTGTGTACATTAATTAGCCACGTGTGCGCGTTAATTATTCACGTGTGTACATTAATGGATCACGTGTGTACATTAATGAGCCTCTTTTATTAATTAGTCACGTGTGCACACGAATAAGTCACGTGTGCACTTGAATGAGCTACGTCTGTACATGAATGAGTCATGCGTGTACGTGAATGCGTCACGTATAATAGTTACGCTGGTTTCTGCTACAAAATAATATTTTTACCCCCCAAAAAAACACATTTTCAATTAATATTTTTTGTTTGTCAAATTTTGGACACTAACATATTTCAGTCATATTGACATTAGGTGAAGCTCCTTACATCCCGACCATTAATCCCTTCGATTGGGTTACCGCTGTGTGTGTGCAAATGCCGTAATTGAATTTGACCCTGCTACAATCTGATCAGATGACTCTGTAATCAGTGAGCGGAAGTGAGCCACGCTATCCCTTGCTTTCCTTTCGAACCACACAATCAAGTTCATCTCCCGAATAAAATCATTTTGTGTTTTACTTTTGTTTCATTTATTATTCTTAGCAAGAAGTATTTTTGTTATTTTTTTCCTTGTTGATTCTCAATCGAAACGTTATGAATATGGAACATTAAATTGGTCATAGTGTATTCACCGAGTCCCTCGCAACAACAATAATAAGGACTCATCGGAATCATCCTTCAAAGACTTTTTCAGTGATTTTCATTGGCTGTCGGCACAAAGTATACACTAATAAAATAATGACTAATGAAAATTACGGGAAAAGTCAAATAGCGTCATGTTTTGTAGGATGAACACGAATAGTCTGTCTACATGACTCTATAAGTGGTGAGGGATTCGATTCGGTTCACTACAGGAACAGGTAAATGTAACATCCTATATGGAACAAAACATCATCTTACAAACATATACATATATTATACGATGACATTGAGACATAGACCATGGTCCCTTGCATTGGGACATAGATCATGGTCCCATGCACCGCTGGATTAGCAGCTAACTAGCCATTGTGTGTGTAAGTATGAAAAACGAAACGTTGCATTCATTGTGATTGGTCGTTGAAGGAATACTAGTATCTGTGTGGTTCTTGTTGTTTTTTTCCAAATTTCTTTCATCGCTACACATCAATTACGTTAATATTTTAAGATACCATGCGACTTGTTTCTTAAGACTGTCATCAACAGATGGTTCTTCTTTACAACAAGCTCTATTTCCATCTTTCCTTCACCTGCTATTCCTACTGATATGACCTACCGTTTGTCCAGTTCCGCCAAACGAAGCATATTGCGCTGTCCAACTGCATAAAGCATTCCAAGAGACTTCAATTAAGGCAAATGTCTAAATAATGCACTTTGAAGCTCTGACATTGAGCGCGTGCACACAAGCTGGTGCATATATTGTTCTGGGGTTTCAATTATTAAAACAGTTTGTTTCCTAGTGCTCGCTAAATTGATGTTTCATACAATAATACGACCTTCTAGATTGATTTTAAATTTTGCAGTGGAAAGTATACATAGATCACTTGAACATCTTTTCTTACAAAATACTTAATATGAACGCTTGATTGGTTGCTGATCCAGCGGTCCATGGGTTTACGCCCTGTGATCCAATGCCATTAAAATGGCATTATGTTGCTGGGAAGTCTGTGGATTTTCGGCCCACCCCAGAGCCACAGAATAACTATCACACCACCACGAAGGTAGGTTTCAACCTATGCACTGTTCATAGCCACTGTAGCCAAGATAGGGTTCACTGCACATTTCCCGCCACAAATTGACTACTGGTTATGTCGAACTTCTCTATTGCTTCAGACATGCAACTAAATGTTCAAACCAAAAGGATTGTCACATCCTGAGCCACTGTGCCTCTATGATGGGCCTCAGCCATAGGAAAAAACAGTACTGTTAGTTCCCCCCCCCCCCATCCCAGTGCTGCGCAGTACATTTCTGGCACCCTCCCAACCACAGAGGGTGCATACATATATAAAAATAACACAGCATAAAACACATTGCAGCAACAAAATAAAAGCATAAAAAGCATAATTGTATAGAAGACGTACCATGAAGTTTCTATAAGAAGATAACCTCAATCTAACGGCTTGTCTGTCATCTACTAAGATTTTATGTTGCATGGTTGTTCTTCTAGTTGGACCATTGGTGAGACCCACAGACGCAACTGCATGCGTATATGAACGCTTAAAATTTAGAATATATTAACATATTTTAATACTTGTCTTTTCAATATTGCATTTTCTTTATGTGTCCTAATATGTTTTCTCGTCCTGTCAAAACGTTGGTCCTGTATATTTAAAATATTTACTTACTATATGAAATGGAAACTGGCAATATTGAAAACAAACGATAACTACGCACTCAGATATTATACATCTTCAGACTGCTAAAAATGTCAGCGATCGACATTTTAAATTCACTTATAATTTCTAATATCTTCTGGGTAACTTGAGAGTATAATGTTTCTAGAATGTAACTATTACTTGTATTGAAATCTTTATTGCTACCATAAAACTAGAAAATGATTAAATAAATCGGTAATTTGTATATACAATTCGTTAAAATTCAAATACTAGGGTCAGGGTAGCCAATAAAGCGGAGGTAAATTCTTATCTTGAATATTTCTTCGTGCTTATCTCAAACAGCATCACTTTTCTTGCTGATGTGGCTAATAATTTAATTGGTCATTTCGCGTATACCATGTCAATGAAAATCATGGAAATTACAGAAGATCAGCCAAGATACGGACACTGTTATGGATCTGCGCGCCGAATTATTCTTACCAGACTTGTGGAAAGGTGTGCAGTGTTTTTCCTAAGGGTGCTGACAGTAATGGTTGACAACCTTTGGGAATCAATGGGCAGAGCTTTTTATCTGTTGTGTGAGAGACGAAATGTTTTATTTTGCTTGTTAGTCATTTAAAGCTTTACATTGTATGCATTGAGCTCTGATACCATCGTAGATTGTCAATCTATATCAACGTGTCTGGCAAGGAAAACAAGATTTGCGAGCCGAATTTTTCCTACTACTGGCGTATGGACACAGACTACTCACGCTAACGTTAGTACCCTGTCATTATAATTTTTGTTAATGCCTAGTCTACATATCTATTATTATTGGACCAAGCGTTAGATGAAGTCTTTTCGGTCTTCTGTCCAGAAACTTAGGTAAATAGACACGTATCCACTAATAATCATTCATCATCTTATCCTGTACTTCATCCTACATTTCCAGCCATCCATTGATTTAACATGACATTCGTTTGCTGGTGATTAATCCAGGTTGAACACGTGTTTTAGATTCGTCTCGCGCTGTTGAACCGTTATTGAAACTCACAGTCCGACTTGGACTTGAACACAATCAAGCAGCTCTGCGGTCGATTTATTGTTGAATAACAATGCATCTGTTCTGAGCACTATCATCATGTGGGTATAGATATATGAGTGATTCGTGTTTATTGAACCCTTGTTATCGGGCACTGAAATGAGAGCAGAGAATGATAACACAGTGACCTTCCATGCATGTCGTAATAGGTGATTAAGATGGTTTGGGGATGGAATGACTATCCCTCGACAACATCGAGCATGAGAATGAAAATAGAGACAGTAACATCGATTCTCACTTTACTAACGATGCAACCACCAATACCCACAGTGATTCATTCTATCGACTCGCGGGGGTATGCTGCGTAAGATAGAACAGTAAAGGTAAAGGTATGTCCCATGGCAGCAACCTGCCGTTGGGGATGAAGATAGCCTTCATGTACTAAGCCGCAGCAACTATTAGGTGGGGAGGCCAGTTCCCGTCCTTGCTCAAGATAGAACAGTGCATGATTTAAAAAAACAGGAGTTGGTTTCTCCTCATCGACACCCAAACCATCACATGTCCAAGTCATGCGGGAGTCAGACTGAAAGATCTGATTGATTGGCGGATAATGTTTAATGATTGACAAATCGATAAAACTGTATAGGTTTGAGTTAAGTATGGAAGTCATTGATGAACATGAAGAGTGAACTGAAAGAGGCAGTGTACATGTACAGAGAATAATGGAAATTAGAGTGACCATGGCAGATCGGAGGAAGTGCTTCCTCTCTGTAAAGTTTATAAGAGCTAACAAGTGAGTGGATCACTTATATATTCTTAAATAGCTGAGGAATTGATCAGCAGAGCACTTATGGAAATGCCCCTTGTGCAGTGATGCTGTTTCTTAATCATAGATCAACAATCAATCAGCTGACTACACATCCCCGTAGGTTAGTGACTCAAAAGTCATGCTGGCGTAGGTCGAAAGGCGCAGATATTGCAGTTAAACTTCACGCTGTATGACACAACGTAAAATCTGTTTTCTGGACCACATCCTGCAAACCAGCAGTCATTTAAGAACAAACGGAGACAAAGAACGTTGTACGTATAACATCTCAATTCGGGAGTGTTTTTTTTTTGTTGTGTTTTTTGTGTGTATATGAATCTTATTGTTTTCATTATTTTTTCGGTCAACTGAATTTCATTTTTGTGAGATAAACTTCATTTCATTATTTTGAGGTAACTTTTTTTTTTAAATGCAAAATATTGGATTATTTCAAAGCAACCATTCTGTCTTTATTGTAATGCATACATTGTGTACTCTGCACGATCTGGCAGAATTGTATTTCAATTCAAAACTTACAAGTGCTTGTTCCGGTCGTTGGGATTATCGTTTGAAGCTGTCGAGTTACGTGCGCAGGATGGTACTCTAAGCAGGCGATGCGCTGCTCAGTTGATGAACTTAGTATGTATGGAAAAACTGAGTACAGCGTGTTAAATCCTCCAATGCTCATGAATTTTTTTTTTAAAATTTGTACTGATTGTATGTAAAATTCATTTTCTGTGTGTCTCTTGATTGCCACTCAAAACGCTGTCACGGGCATATCTCATTTTCACTCGTAGTCTTGTGTATGCTGGAAATCTAACGAGCCAATTTGATTTCCTTGTATTATTACTCGTTCATCAATAATACTATTTATTTTTGATCTTTTATGTTGCCTTTTTTTTTTTCAACCCTTCGTATCATAACACGTTCTTCTCTTCCTGCCGTCTCACCGTTTCACTTTCTAGCTATAGCGATGACTCATTTATTATGCATTTATGATGGAGCTTTGAAGAAATTATTTAACATTAGGGAAATGTTTTTGGGGTTGTTTTTTTCAATGCCAATTCTGGTAACTTCTCATGGTGTATACAGTGATGATTACACTTTCTGGCAGTACTGTTAGTTTACTGTGTATTCTAATTGATTCTTTACGTATTTCTATAGGATCTTGCCCCGTTCGTTTTAGAGAGCCAGATCGTAACCTTTCGTCAGTTAACAGGCATGTGGGATACTTTATTGCATGTCACTGCGAGGGGCTCATCCGACTTTTCTCATGCTTTTAATTGGCTGACGACACAGCGTATGCGGAAAGAGACCAATCAAAAGCATGTACAATTGTGATTAGCCTTTCCTAGTAGCGTTTGATATGGTAGCCTGCGATCTTGTTACCCGATTAAATACCACAGTTAGATCCGTGGAATAAATGTGCCTATATCTTACTGTTTTCCTTTTATATTTCATTGAATAAATTGTCCATTTGAACAGATCAGTTGATATTATACATATCCCATATGTCTCTCTATCTACCTCTATATATATATCAAGATAGTTCTACGGGAGAGAGAGAATCATATCAGGACATTAACACGAGCATCATGTTATCAAGGCCCGAGACACGATGGTGGAGATTCATTATTGTAAGCTGGTACAGAGACGGCATTTGATCTGATAATTATGAAACATAAGCCTCATGTAACCTAATGCATGACCGTCTATTGGCATATATAAAATCAAGCTATTGACTCATTTGGTTATTCCCGTGATTTGTTTTGGTCACTATATTAATTTGTCGGACAGCCAATGAAATTCTAGCGAATAGTCACAAGTCATTTTAGAGGGCTGGATTACCCGTTTGCCAATAGGTCTTATACAGTAGACATGTAGACGGCCATGCCAAAAGTGATATCGTTTCCTATCTTTAATGAGTTCCTAGTTGTACAGCCCTTGGTATATCATCAGTAATCATCCTTGGAAACTGATGATACTTGATTTTTCCTATGATTTTCATTTTCTGAGCAGCTATAAAACCAGAGGCAGACCATGCAAAAGATGGATCACAGAAATCAAAGAAGCCACAGGAACAAGCTTACAAACAGAACACAAGAAGGTTATCTCCAGAGAACTCTTCCACCCTGATGCCTCAAGCCAAACAAGGGCCACAGCGTATAGATAGATAGATAGCTAGAGCAATGAAAATCACAGGAAAAGTCAAATAATGTCACTTCAGAAGGTGTCGATGAGCTCACTGGCTGTATAATTTACGAGGGACTCGCTTTTAATTACCGACTGTGACAAAACAGTATCTCCGTAACGTTTTTGTTTTTATATTTTCACATCTCATTTCAGAAACAACTATTTATTCTCAATACAAAAAAAAATTATCATTTGAAGGCGATAGAGATGCTGAGATCATGGCTTGACATTCCATGTGAAATTCATGCGTGCGCATAGCCACCTCTGGTTGCGTTGGCCCTACACGTGATGTTTACCATTAAGTTGATGCGTTGACAGGGATGTGTTGTTATTTTCATTGCATCGTATTCATTAGATTTAATATGACTTTTTCTTACGGTGTCCGAGTTCATGGATGAACTGACAGTTGCAATTATGATGATGCTGATAACAGCACGCTACGACATTAAGTGGTGCATCTCTACAGAGTAGAGAGCACGACAACAGACCATTTTACTAGTCGGAAACCAGCGCGCTTTTATAAAGCGAAATTGAATGTAATCAATTCCCAAATAACAGTTTTGCTGTGGTGACAGGGATGAGAATTAATCAACGAAACCAGCATGTCGACTTTTGCCAGGTAGAGTACACGAAAGTGGTCAATAGTATTTGAGGGAGAAATAACAATAGAAGAAATACTTTGCTGGAATGCTCCGAGAGTAGAAAGTTTGAACAATGTCCTCTCAATATTCTATAGCTCGTGACACATACTGTGGATGGCAGCATGTCACTAGGGTACCCATCTCCTTGACATTTTTTCTGTAGACGTAATGTAATCGAATTGTCTGAAAATGGTTATATTTCATTGATGGTCTATTATTCGGCTTGGATTATTGAGCCATTGTGGCGTGGCTTGACTCCGTGCCAGTAACTTGCACAATATGCGAGTCTACCGGGGTGAGGGAAGGGCGGTATTACGGGATATTGTTATGTTGGCTGTATTTCAACACCCATTTCCCCCTTTTCTGTCTAACCCCGCCCTATTTCTGTTCATGTGTAATTGTTTGACAGTAACGTTTGGACTGATCCGAACAAGAAAATGGTAATGGTATTTCTCTAAGATAGACAGATGGAAATATACAAATTGAGCTGGAGAGAGTCCCAACGACAAAATGTTGGCTATTCCTTATTGGGACCAGACAGACATTTTAAATAAGTGCGCTTGTCAATAAAATGGCCATTCCTTAAGTCTGCTCCAGCCTTTGCATGTTATATAGATAATAATATTCACAATCGATAGAATCCGTCTGTCCTCCAGAAGTTAAATGGGCTCATGTATCACCACACACGTTTTGACATTTCTGTAATGGATAAACTAGGCCTAAACGCGCGGCTCCTGTATATGTTGCTGGCGATCATGTGTTCGAATCTCATGACGGACAGTTTTGTTCATTCCTTTTTTATGAGATTCAAGCTCTAGTCTCTGATATCAAGATACTTTCGTATCTAGTGTTTACATTTCTCATAGATTAGACTACAGTCTCTGATATCAAGTTAGTTTCATGTCTAGTGTTTACATTTCTCATAGATTAGACTACAGTCTCTGATATCAAGTTAGTTTCATGTCTAGTGTTTACATTTCTCATAGATTAGACTACAGTCTCTGATATCAAGTTAGTTTCATGTCTAGTATTAAATGGTCTCTGATATCAAGATATTTTCATGTCTAGCGTTAATATTTTATTTGAATTTTCAGGAAAAGTAAAAAATAGCATAAATTGTCAGGCAAAATGAATTGTCACATCAGCATATACATTTCACGTGTTATTGTTACACTGTCCTGATATCTGACCATATGTAAAGACTTAAAGGCTAATCATCGCAATAATCATCAACAACCAAAATTGTCCAAACAATGATACTATCACTGCCAACGTTTGCTTGCTAAAAACACATAATACATTGAATATCACTAAAACATTAACCAACTACCTTGCATAAAAGGTTTTCAGTTAAATAAAATAATTTCAGTTTTTAACTAAATCTTGCAACAATTGGTGATGAAAGAGAAGTATAGAATATTAACATGTTGAAATGTCATACAAGTCTTAAGAGTATGCTCGGAATATTTGGGCGTGGGGTTGACTACTACATCCCATAGATCACAGTGATTTATCTTCTTCTCGTTCGCAGTTTGACATGTCTACACCGTAAGTCCAGTTTTCTTAATAAATGCTGCTGTATTTGAAAGCGCCTCAGTGCTTCCATACATCTTTCTGTGGATATCCATTTCTGTAGGCCAGTGTTCTTCCCTTAGCTGGTTTAGTGTAATGCAGTCACAGTGATTCATAAGTGCCATCTTGAAGCAGGATATATCAAAATAAAAGGTAGAGATGATTGCAGCCAAGCTGTATAAACCACGACAGCTAATTATGTTCCTAGGACTAAATCCTGCTGAGCTAACAGAAGTCTAAGAATTAGCGCATAATTCCGTATCTCACTCTTTAACATCTGACCGTTTCTTTGTATTTGTCCAGTAACTCTTTCAATTTCTTATTAACTGTTGTATAACATTGTCATACACCTGCAACTACTACTCTCGCAAGCTCATACGTTATTACATCCAAGAGTATCTTATGTTATTTCATCCAAATGTATCTTATATTATTTCATCCCAACTACAGCTTATGTTATTCCATCGCAACTGTATTGTATGTTATTCCATCCCAACTGTATCGTAAGTTGTTTCACATAATTGTATCCAGATTAAGTTAATGCTTTAGGTGTGACAATCAAGGTGCATTTTTTTGGTAACTTTCTAATTATCTCGTTTGATTTGTGTCTATCGACGATGTTTTGGTGCGTAAAATTCAAACAAACACAGCTATTATTTATAACTAAACATGAATACGTATTTTCTCTTACGATACAATAGGATACGCCGATGAGACCACCCTATTGTATTAATCCTATTGTTTTTGTTTATTTTCTATTTCGTTGTTGTTTCTTGATAAAGGTTCTTATTGGACCGTAACGTGGAAAAAGTCTTTGTTCTTTTGTTTTTCTTTTTTGTGTGGTTATATCTCGTTAACATTATTTTTGTGCTACTTATTGGTTATATTAGTAATCAGTGACAATAATATTTATCTAAGGTGTTACGGTTTATTATTTTTGTTACTGCGACACTCTCCACCTGGTCGGATATCCTCTGATAGTTTGTTACTGCGACACTCGCCATCTGGTAGGATATCCTGATAGTTTGTTACTGCGACACTATCCACCTGGTCGGATATCCTGATAGTTTGTTACTGCGACACTATCCACCTGGTCGGATATCCTCTGATGGTTTGTTACTGCGACACTCTCCACCTGGTCGGATATCCTGATAGTTTGTTACTGCGACACTATCCACCTGGTCGGATATCCTGATAGTTTGTTACTGCGACACTATCCACCTGGTCGGATATCCTGATAGTTTGTTACTGCGACACTCTCCACCTGGTCGGATATCCTCTGATAGTTTGTTACTGCGACACTCTCCACCTGGTCGGATATCCTCTGATAGTTTGTTACTGTGACACTCTCCATCTGGTCGGATATCCTCTGATAGTTTGTTACTGTGACACTCTCCACCTGGTCGGATATCCTCTGATAGTTTGACTATTATTCATTTTGACCACTTGTCTATCGGTGATATTGAGTATATACATCAGAGGTGGACAACCTAATTGGGTAGGATTGATCTGTATTCCGTGTGGTATGGAGTCAAATGTTTTCCCCCAATCCTTTGGATCTCCAAGCAGTGTTTTCTGGGCTCTTGTGCCAGTTCAATTAGTACTTTTAGATCAGCCTAACGAGCTGGATGTTACCACTGGGCCTTATTTGGCCACCACTGATATACATCTACAATCGTGCAATAAGTTTTCGTCTTTTTGACATTGGAAATATTGTAAGAAGTCATGGTTCTCGTAACCTTTTCGACCCTTCCCTTCATCTGGTGACCAGGGAGAACATCTAAATTATATTCAGACTTGAACAATAATGTGTTGGGCGAAATGGTATTGACTATTCGAATGTTACCGAAGCCTTTTGAGCGTATTAAATAGGACATGTGGTTTTTGCAATGTCTGAGTTTACAGGTTACGGAAATCTGTGAATATAAGCACTAGAAGGTGGTACTGCTAGTATAACATAATAGAAAATAATACTCACGTGGAAGACAGGTAATGAAGTCCTACTGAATGACGACTAAAACACTACACACTATCACTAACGGATGTAAATATGGTACATATAACAAAACAAAACACAGAATATAATCTACAAATGACAATACACAGGACAAAGTCGACGTTTCGGACCAATATGCCTTTTTCAAGATACGGACATAACATACAAACATAAAAAAAAACACAAGTAGAAATGAATGCGTATCCGAGTGAAATGTGGTAGTAAGATAGATGAATATAAGCACGAAGACTCTCTCTCTCTCTTTCTCTCTCTCTTTCTCTCTCTCTCTCACATACTGCCTCATAAATGATGGCCTTTGCGTATACTCAGACGATCTTTAAGCACACAGATCAAATCGTTATGCTTAGCCTCGTCAGATAATATCAGTGCACTGTTTCCACGCTCCCTCTGCCAGCCCTACTGTTATATTCAAAAAGTATGATTTCCCAATGTCGGGAATCCATCAGGGATGAGCTAAATTAACTATCGTATCTATCTTTGTATTTATATGTCTGTCTGTGTGTATGTCTGTCTGTGTTTGTTTCTTTATCTATGGGACATTGAGATATACATATGGTTGTTTGTTGACAAATTATGTTGTCTACAAATATGTAAATAGTAAATATATTTGGATGTTAAGATATGAATTAAAGTTTTAACATTTAAAATAGTCGATTTTGCCTATTCTTTATTCATTTTCTGAGAACATTGCCTCTTCACTCAAGTACCGGTAGTTTATGACAGTTTACATAGCGGAAACAAATACATCAATATTTGTGTTGCGAAGCATAAGTATATGGAATAATGGGTTCATTGACCGAGGGTATAGGTCAAGAATGGGGGGGGGGGGGATATCAGACAATTAAATGTGAGAACAAGTAGAAAGACATTGACAGAATGATGTGCATGAAACAGTGACGTAGTGAGGTGGATGAGGCGGTGACTCAGTGAGGTGGGTGAGGCGGGGACTCAGTGAGGTGGGAGAGGCGGTGACTTGGTGAGGTGGATGAGGTGGTGACTCAGTGAGGTGGGTGAGGCGGTGTCTCTGTTAGGTGGGTGAGGTGGTGACTCTGTGAGGTGGTGACTCTTTGAGGTGTGTGAGGCGGTGACTCAGTGAGGTGGGTGAGGCGGTGACTTGGTGAGGTGGATGAGGTGGTGACTCTGTGGGGTGGGTGAGGCGGTGTCTCTGTTAGGTGGGTGAGGTGGTGACTCTGTGAGGTGGGTGAGGCGGTGGGTTAGGCGGTGACTCAGTGAGGTGGGTGAGGCGGTGACTCGGTGAGGTGGATGAGGCTGACGTATTGAGAAAGATGAGACATTGGTAGTAAAATGAAATGAGACGGACGTTTTGAGAAGGCTGAGACAGAGACATAGTGAGATGGATGAGACAATGTCGTACTGAGATGGATGAGACGGTGACGTAGTGATGTGGACAGTGACGTAGTGATGTGGACAGTGACGTAGTGATGTGATAGTGACGTAGTGAGGTGCGGAAGACTAGATAAGAAACAGATACAAGATGACAGAAGGAAAACGAAGTTTTATACCATTGAGCACCACAGCTGAACTCCAAAATATTGACATGATCTCCAAAAGAAAGTTAATAAACACAACGTTCATGCCGACACTGTGTTATCACGGCCAGAGCTGGACCCTGACAGAGAAACTAGAACAAAAACTCGCTGTATGCGAATTGAAATGCCTGAGAACAACATGCGGATAACCAAAAGAGATAAAATAAACAGTGACTCTATATGAACTATAATCAAAACAATATCGTGGAAAGAATACAATATTTAAAAAAAAATCAAATGGTTCGGTCACCTAATCCGAATGGAACCAGATGGCATTCCATCTATAGCCTTCAATAGAAGATCGTCTAAAAAGATAACCAGGGAAAGACCCAGACGAAAATGGATAGATAGATGACAGAGACAACTTGGAACACCAAGACCGCACCATAGCTGCGGCATCACAGTTAGCAAAATAAAAAAAAGGCTTCGACTCCCCATGACGCATAGCGCCACATAGGGATAAGACAAGACGAGATTGTTCATACTGTCTGCAGTGTGATCATTCCAGCTGTTGTGTTTTCCAACATTGTGGGATTTATACTTGCAATCAATCATGATTCTCTACCCAGGCATTTAGTTGTCAATGTATTTTGTTTGGTTCTTTTCCCAATCACCATGGCTTTATCTTACCACCATCACTTCTTGACAACTATAACATTTTACTACCATCTCTCTAACACCACATTCCCCAATATGTCTCAGTGTCTAACACCATATTCTCCAATGTGTCTCGGTAGTGTGAAATATGGAACACTTTGTTTTACTTACCTAATTTTGGTATACAAGTATGGAAAGAGATACTAATAGCAGGCAAGCCCCAGAGGAGACGTCGCCGCATCTCATGTTATTACACCTCTAAAAGATCAGCAAATGTCAACAGTTTCATCACCACTGTCAAGTACCGAGACAACAATGTTGCTTCGGAAGTTGGAACTGTCTATTGATTTCTCCTCTGTACTACACAAAGCAACTTAGTAATGGAAAGCAGTGCCGGAAACATTCACGAAAGAGGGAATAATCTGAGAGTTGTGATTTGGAATGATTAGTTCAGGACGGAAAGAGCTTTTATCTCATGAATGTCATAACTTGGCTTGATTCTCAGTACGTGATCCAGCTACAAAACAAACTTGTCTTGTACACGCGTGTATCTGCGGCGAATGTTGAGGTAGTACCGTGTTGCTTTTTAAAACGTTATCTTGAACATAAGGACCGTTTTGTCTGTTTCTTGTGGACTTCAGAAGGGCGCCCTTTCTTATTTTTGGATTCTTTCTCATTCTCCTATCTTACACTCTTATAGATTTCTTCAATTAATCGTGGCCAGCCCAAACGCAGTACTGTTGAGCTCGTCCATGTGAGTTGCCCCGGTTGGCCTCATTTATCCTTCGTTATGTTACAGTCAATAATATATCTGAAGTTTATGCTTATTGTTCATAATATATATATATATATATATATATCGCCCAAATTTAAAAGAGATAAAATTGTCGAAACATGTGATATTTCACAGGGACTAAAATGTCAAATTTTATCATAAAATGATAACCATGAGTTATTTTTCTCTTGTATAATCATTCCACATCCATAGAAAATTTCATGGCACTTTACTCCTGTAGTTTGCCGTTGCTTTCAGGGGAAACATCCGATTTAAGATGACACTGAGGAAAACATGGGTGTTTCCTGTGACGACACATGGTGTGAAGCATGGACACTAAATAAAACAGTGGCCAAGAGAATAACATCCATTGAATTAACGTGCTATAGAGGAGTTTTGAGAATACCATGGACAGCAAGGAAAACAAACCATGAGGTGTTAAGAACAATTAACGTCCAGGAACGCTGGATTCTGAACTCCATATTAAAGAAACAGTTAGTATATTTCCGTCACATTAAGATACACGACCGCAAGGAGAGAGTATTACTATAGGGGATGATAGAAGGCAGCAGAGTCAAAGGCCACCCAAGACGCCGTTTGATAAAAGACATTCAAGAATACCTGCGCCATGTCACTAAAAGTGGGGGAAAACTTACTCAAGACCGCAGAGAATTCAATAGATCCATAGGTAAGACTACGTTCCGGAAAGAATATGTCACCTGATGATGATGATAATCATTCCAACTTTCTTGGAACATTTGCTCGCCTGTGTTCTGTTGTGGTTCCTGAAGAAGAAGCTTTTCAAACCTGTCTTTCATGTCTTCGTATTTTAGACGGAACTTCTTAGTTAGGATTCAGGCACATTCCAAATTGTAACTACGTGATGTCTCTGTGACATACGTGATTGTTCATTCTATATTTTTAATTAGGTAACGAGGTGTGTTAGCTTTAAAGAAAAAAGTAGATAACTCTGATGTCCACAGATATGAACACCATGTCAAGCGGGATGTGGCTAAACAATTTAGAGTTCTAGATTAAAACAATACTCTGATGTCCACTACGTGTGCAATATTGAGCAGCCATGAACATAAGGTCAAGAGGGGCGTGGCTAAACAAGAACGTTATGTTGTAACTATAGAAGATGTAAGCCAACAAAGAGTGCAAGTCACTACAAGCTGAAGAAAATCTTGAACAGGATATTCAAGCATTATGGACCGATAGTTCGATGAACGCACGTTGTTTATGTTTCCAATACGATGTATTGGGTATGTCATGTGACTTTATGAATATTTTACAGTGAGGTATAAATGTCTGAACAGCGTTACTACTGTAGAAGTTTAGGTATGTCAGAGAGAAGGAAAGAGAGAAGTGTGTGTGTGCGTGCGTCCTGGAAGATTTGGGTGGGTGGCTGTGTGTATCGCATGTATATCTGTTGTGTGTATATAGCACGTATATCTGTTTTATGTGTATCGCATATATATCCGTTGTGTATCACATGTATATTTGTTGTGTGTGTATCACATGTACATGTGCTGTGTGTGTATCGCATGTATATTTGTTGTGTGTATCACATGTATATGTGCTGTGTGTGTATCGCATGTATTTTTTGTATATATATGTTATGTTTATGTACATAATATTAAACAGGAGATTTTTAAAAATAGACAAATTAATTTTTAGCAATATTGCGGAAATTATCAGTTTAATCTATATAGTCTACTGTTGGTAGATTACCGGTCTTACTCCAGGACACCCCCCCCCCTTTTTTTTTTTAAATTTACATTTTCTGGTTCTTGTTTGGAACGCGTGCGTATTTATTTCATTATTTTCTTTGGCTATGTTTATCAGTTTATGTTAATAATTAATTTAATTATAAATTTATTTAGGGTTAGGGTGCCGGTTAGTTGTGTAAAACATAACTCTCCTAACACTAACTACTAACACTAACTACTAACCCTAAATTAATTAATATTTAAATTAATTATTTGTTCATATGATATTTAGATTAGCTATCACTAAAAAAGAATCTGGTAGGCACACGTTTCAGACAAGAACCCATTTTCTAAATGTGTTTAAATATCAATGGCGCTGTCCACGAGAATACAGTGATCGTCTACGATATAAGACCTCTTGGCTAATGGGAAAGCAGCCATATAAGAGGATTCAATTGACTTTTTCCGTGATTTTTATTCGCTGTCAATTATAAGTATAAACTACAAATTAAAATCTCAGAAAACGTCTAATATCGTAACTTTTGAAGGATGCACTCATATTCCACAGGACTGTATAATATACGAGGGAAAACTATTTGTCTTGGTCACGGACTAATAAAGCAACCGCCAATGGTTATATGGTCTCGTAGCGTCCTATATAGCAACAATAACAACACTCTGACCTACAAGGTACTTGTCGTTGCGGTTGTGACCTTGGTCCATCTTCCGTTACATTTTATTGGGACCTCTGCTACACCGACCTCCTCTTACTGCGACATTGTGGACAGATGACCCTTACTTCGTCACTTACGACGCTACGACCCTCCACTTCCTCGCATGCATTGGCTGTAACTCCGGGTCTGCATCCTCCCGCTATGGTCTTCTTTTCCTGTCTCCTTAGTCCCTACCTTCTCATGTGACCTTCTCTCTGGCACCCTCTTCCTATGTCTCGCTATATCAGCCCGATACCATCTCACGACGTGCTTCCCCCAAGATAGTCTCTCACCCTCCCCTGCTGTGCCCTCCCTGTGTCGTCTGGGCTTCCTCCCACCCGAACTTTACTTTCTTGTGTGACGTTTCTCCGTCTGGGGGCTTTCGTCGATCCATCACGTACTTTCTTGTTTTTTTTTCTCTTTTTTCTGTGTCTCTTTCTTTCTCCTTTTCTTTTTCTTCCTTTTATTTTCCCTCTTTTATTTTCTACCTCTGCATTTTTCTCATACTCTGTCATCTTTCTCTATGGCTATTTGGGTGTAGTCATGGTTCACAACCACCCCCCCCCTCCCTCTTAGTTGTTCTACTTACGCCCCTGTACTCTCATCAGTTGGTGTTCTCTGTGTTTTTTTCCCACCAAGGCTATTGTTTTTTTTTATTGTTCTCCCTTTCGCGGTTGTGTTTTCTTTTCACTTCGGCGCCTCTGGTACCGTCTTTTACTGTGGCATGTCTGTATTTTTCTAACCTGTACAAATACGTGCTATCATGACCCTTGATAAAAATCTGGCTTTCGCTGTCCATTTTTTACTTTGTTGCCATAATGTGGTGTGATCATTCAGATGGAAGGAACTGAGACCAGTCGCTGCATCAGTTAAGTTATTGCACTATTTTATTCTCATATATCACCATTATCTGCTCATATTCTTTTCCTGCTGTTTGCTCTTTCTGTTCTGTTCCTGCCTTTTTTGGCCTCTTTCTCTCTCCCCTTTCTCTCTCTCCCACCTGATCCCTCGTACTATCTCATTTTATCTCTTCCCTTACATTATGATTGCTTGTCTGTAGCATTCATTCTCTGTTGCCACTTTTGAGGTAAGTATTTTTAATGTACCTTTAATTTACTTGCTACCATATCTTTTCCTTTGTCCATCTCACTTTCTTCAGTCTACTTTCTCCTCCCTACTTACTACTAACTTCTCCCATACGTTTTTCTCACCTGTCATGCTTCCACATCTTTGCTTCCCCCATTACCCATCTGCTATTGTCCTTCTCATTACAACCCTATTTGTCTCCATGTAAGATTTGTTTTATTGTGGTCATTTGCTTGTCCTGATGAAGGTTTTATAGTCGAAACGTCGTCTGTCCCTGTATCTCTTTGTTAAGTTGTTTTATTTTGGTAACACACCTACCGATTTTGTATATCTTGACATAACAACACTCTGACTATGTTGTCCAGATGAATGTCACCTGAGTATGTTAATCGATTCACCCAATGCAACTTGCATGTTTCAAATCCTATTACTCTTCATGTTTAGCAAATATTTTGAGCTGTGTGTTTTTTTTTTTTTTGTTTTTTTAAATACTGTCTAGACATCTCAGCTACAAATCATCTCATTTGCAGACAACGGTCGTAATTGAGATCTACATTTGAATAGTGCTTTTAAAGAAAAAAATGAAATGATCTTTGACAGCATGCAAGATTATACGTGTTAAGGTGTCCTTGAGGATACATCACAAATTATATAATAAATGTTCAGGAAATAAAGCTGAATTCTAGCAAACAACGTATGAAACACATTCTCGTTATATTAAATGGGTGTTAATCTCGTAAGATCAGTCACATGGAATATATAGACAATAAAAAGATATAACAAGGGTGCGTGCCATCTATTAAAAAACAGAACGGGAAGTTGATTAATCTGAGTGGAATAAAATAGCCAATTTTATCAGCGATATTATGATGAGAAATAATCAGTTCAATCGGTCGAATGTTTAGAGTGATGGGGGAGAAATTTTAAATGATCAATATCAACGCTTGACACCTGCCAACCGTTAGGCGCAGCAATATCTATCGCACATCCCGAAATGTGTGCCGAACTTTAGGAAATTAAAACATCTCATAGACTTCTCGAGCTACGTTGAAATGTGTTATGTTCACTAACATTATCATTGACCTTTCTCAAAATATTGCTTAATCTCATGACATACATATGTATTAAGTACGTGTAAAATTGCTACTTTGTGATGTATAAAAGTACCATATTGTAAGATGTACATTGTTAAGTACATGAATAAAATCCAACGTATGATCGATATAGTCACTATAAAACTCGTTAACATGTTTACCATTGAAATGTTAGCTGATCTGCATTAGAAACGTCACAATTTATGTCGTTAATTTTGTCTAGACATCAGTGGCGTATGATAAAACCGAACCACAAGAAGCTGTCTATAAACCCCACTATGTGAACATCCAATCATCATCTGGATTCATTCATGTATTCTGCGTGAAACTGCGTAGATTACTGACCCCCATTACACTCTGATTGCTGCATATGTATTTCGTCCCAAAGAAGCGACAGCACTCTGCCTGTTGAAAATACCTCTTGTCGCACGTAACTCCGTAGCTTCAAGCGAAAAAAGTCGCTTTGTAAACAATACATTGCGAGTGGGATTCGAATTCTTGAGTACAGAGTAAATAACTTATATTGTAATGTAAGCAATTTTGTTATATTTAATATTTGGGCAACATAACGTTATGACAAAGTGAATAGCTTATATTATAATATAAGCAATTTTGTCGTTATATTTAATTTTTCGGCAATATAACTTGCATACATTGAAAAATCGAAGGAATTCGTCGTTGTACACAATTCAAATTAAATCAATCAATCAATAAAACCCATAACCCTTCAGGGTCGTAGGGGTACCACATTGGATGCTTCAGCACACAGAGTCCTCCAGCGAATTATATCCTCAGCGATGCGGATGAGTGTGGAAATATCTATCCCTGCCCATTCCTTGATGTTGTCAGTCCATGTCTTTATTTGTCCTCCTCTGCTTCTTCCACCCTCGACAGTTCTCTGCAGTATTGTTTTTGAAAAGGAATCGTGCCTGCATACATGCCCGAACCATGCTGGTTTTCGTCGTTTCACTATTGAAAGCAATGGCTCCTGGACACCTGCACACATCTCTACTTTATTTCTTACGTACACATTGGTCTTATGTTCCCTATAGGAAATTCGTAGAATTCTTCTGTAGCATTTATACTCGAAAGCCTGTAATCTTCTCTCCATGTCCGCAGTGAGTGTCCAACTCTCACAACCATACAACACAACAGAAAGCACCAGCGACCTATACAGTTTGATTTTCACTCCAACACTGATGTTGCTTTTACAAATCACAAGGACGCTAAAGCCATCTCCAGCCTTATTTTTAGTTCTGCTTTGCATTACTACAATGGATAATCACACAAATTAAATACGAATATACGAACCTCAGTTTAGTTAAGCATTCAGTAATACAAGACTGTATGCAAAAATTCAATATCCTATATTTGTTTCATAAATAAGGCAATTGATCTTGTGTAACCATTTTATAGCACTGCCCTTTTCTACCCGTGCACCTTTTATGAATAGTACAATTAGATTAGATATAAGAACACTTTAGACAAGTAATAAGAATGGTGTCCGGTTCTGTGGCGGCCTGATACAGAACGTGTCTATGACGGCCAAGGTACCGAGTTCAAATCCCGTCTCATGCATTTGAGAATCCGGACCTTTCAAAACAATGATAAACTGCTGAACCCATTTATAGTGTCCAGAAAATCGTTGCAAAATATACTTGGTTTATGGTTACATCAATAAGATATGCTACCCATTTTGTTATTTATTATTTTTTTTTAATAAGGAAGGTTTTATATACCTATATGCTGAAATTAGACTTCGTGGATCAGATATATAAAATATCGAGACAAAATAGAGATTATATAGAGACAAAATAATTATATATAGACAAAATAGAGATTATATAGAGACAAAATAGATATTATATAGAGACAAAATAGATAGTATATAGAGACAAAATAGATATTATATAGAGACAAAATAGATATTATATAGAGACAAAATAGATAGTATATAGAGACAAAATAGAGATTATACAGAGAAAAAATAGAGATGATCCTTAAAGCGTTTGTTTTGTTTCTGTTATTTCCAGGAGATGAAAGTTAATTGGGCTGCCTCTCCAAGTACGGCACCAAAACAGGACACCAGTAGTAAGTTGGAACTGTTATTTTTGTGTGTGAATTATATCAATTCCATCCCTTGTCAATCATTGTTAACTACCTGAACTATATCTTGTGTTATTATCTGTGAACTGCTTGTAATTCTTGCTGTGTAGCTTATGTATATTTGTTACTGCCCGTGTGGTAACCGGTGTCTGAATTTATAGTTCAGACTGCGGAGTCAATGTCTTCTTTCTAGGCAATGTCTTAGTAGGATACTGAATGAAAGTCGTGAGATAGACTGACAACCACTCCTATGGAAAATAAAGCATCTTTGTCACCGCATGCCTTATCTTAAGTTGTTACTTTTTTAAAAATGGTATCTATTGATGACGAAGAGATACAAGCCAGTGTCCATTACACCTTTGTCCTTTTGTGGCAAAATTTTACATGTTGTAGAGAATGTGTCATCAGTGCAAATGGATTACGGGATCAGACAGAAGAATGATGAACTAGTTGGTCCAGACGTATATGCTGCACTCTTGGCAGGATCTGATGATCTTGGGATACTGCCGCGCTGGGGTGCCTCCCTTCAGGAACTATATATCCATAAATTCCCACTAACACAACCCTGCCGTTTAGGCAGCAAACCGATACGATTGCCGGTGTCACGTCGGTTACGCACTCAAGGGGGCGTGCGGTTTTATCGGAAAGGATATGTGCTGTCAAGAGCTTCCTGATTGCAGCTAAATGATTATTTCATCATCTTTTTTTGTTGTTGATATAACCAACTTCAATGTGGTTGATATTTCACACATAAGAACGGCAGTTGGTAACTTGCTGTAGTAATTCTGTAACTAGTTGTAGTCTGTACCTAGCTGTAGTCATTCAGTAGCTAGCTGTAGTCAGTCTGTACCTAGATATAGTCATTCTTTAACTAGCTGTAGTCATTCTTTAACTAGCTGTAGTCATTCTATAACTAGCTGTAGTCATTCTTTAACTAGCTGTAGTCAGTCTGTACCTAGCTGCAGTCATTCTATAACTAGCTGTAGTCATTCTATAACTAGCTGTATCCATTCTGTAACAAGCAGTAGTTATTCTGTAATAAGCTGTAGTCATGTACATATCTGTAGTCAGTATGTAACTAGCTATAGTCAGTATGTAGTTAGCTGTAGTCAGTGGATAAGAGGCAGTTTAAACGCAACTACGGAAGCACCTATGTCCCATCACTTCGTTCAGAGTTGAAGTTTAGCAATGTGCCGTAGAATACATTCTCTATTAACTATATATTACCGGTAATATACTGCTAGTGACAGATACTATGTAACACCTCATTCTCTAAGACAGTGGTTCTCAACCTTTTTTAGCATTCTCTTCCACCCCCCCCCTCCCGGTGCTTAGAAAAGGTAGTTAACTTTTTTATACGTCACCAAGGCTTTATCGTCATAACTTTTTTTGTTTATAGTTCGAGTTACCGCTTTCCAGAAATCTACATCTCACATTCCAATTTCAAGGTTTCTACTTGTCCCTCTGTGGGCCATATACGCTGAGAACCACTACTGTAATAGACTTAAGAGTGTGAAAAAGCACTCTTGTGCACAAGAACACCTGTACGTACTCTCCATTCTCACCTCTGATTACACCGGCAGCTTTGATACCTATGTGTACCTGTATGAAAAACTGTAATAGTTCAGTTATGATTTGTGTTGACGACAAACTAGAGATATCACTGAAGGCATAATCGCTGATATTACTGTGTACTTGATGAGCATCAACATGGGCAGAATAACAAAAGAATCCCAAATCAAGAAAGTAAACAGTACAGAAATAAGAGAATAATCTGTATAGGAATTAAACAACGTAATCAATAAACTGCCATTTGCTGATGATCAATGCATTATTTACGAAGATGTAAAGCAATTGTAAAATCTATTAACGCACTCACGACAACGTGCACAGAGTATAAGATGAAAATAAATACGCAGAAAACAGAAGCAGTGGAAATCAGCAACGTCACCAAATCCAGTGAATGTAACAATACAAAAATCTGAAATGAAACAAACTTCTAAAATTAAATGCCTGGAAAGCATATTCACAGACAACGGAAAATTAGATATGGAAATTGAGACATTATGCCAGAAAGCAAACATGGTGTCATACCAGCTATCTCCATTACTGCTCAACCCAAACATCAAGCTGAAAAGTCAAGAGAGAATTGATAAACAGTATTTTTATGCCAACACTCTGATATCAATGCCAGACATGGGCGTTGACAGCAGCCCAGCAAAGAAAACTTACAACATGTGAGATGAAATGCCTGAGAAAAGCCGCAAGAGAAGCCGAACTAGACAAAATAAGAAATAACAAATCAGGAGAAGAATCGGTATAAGACCATGCAAGAATACACAGAGAAAAAAAAACATAAAATGGTTGTGACACCATATGAGAATGAACTATAACCAACTACCGACAAGAACATATAACATGAGAAGATCCGGATACAAGACCAGAGGAAGACCTAGAATAAAATGGATAAGTAATATCAAAACAACCCTTAACAAATATGGATTAACACAGCCAAGTCGACACATCTGGTCTTCGATAGACGGCTAAAGCTCCCAGTCACCATCCCTACTCTTAACGACAAGTGTGTATATTCTTACCATCATCCACCTGGGGATATACAATATATTTGATGAGTTAACGTTGTTATGTACTGCTGTTGATATCTACTGTGTAATTGATGAACGAACTGTGTTGTGTCCTGCTGTTGATATCTGCTGTGTACTTGATGAACGAACTTTGTTGTGTCTGGCCAGATAGTAAATGAGTATGAATATAGACAATTTGTGCAGTTCTGTACAACACATTGAGGTGTCATGTATGTTTTCACATATTTGATGTGTCTGCACAACATATTTGTCTGTACAACACATTGAGATGTCATGTGTTTCCACATGCACATGCAATCAGTAATGTAACAAGCATACACATGCAATCAGTAATGTAACAATCATACACATGCAATCAGTAATGTAACAATGATACACAAGCAATCAGTAATGTAACAATGATACACATGTAATCAGTAATGTAACAATCATACACATGTAATCAACAATGTAACAATCATACACATGCAATCAACAATGTAACAATCATACACATGCAATCAGTAATGTAACAATCATACATATGCAATCAGTAATGTAACAATCATACACATGCAATCAGTAATGTAACAATCATACACATGCAATCAGTAATGTAACAAGCATACACATGCAATGAGCAATGTAGCAATGATACACATGTAATCAGTAATTTAACAATCATACACATGTAATCAGCAATGTAACAATGATACACATGCAATCAGCAATGTAACAATGATACACATGTAACCAGTAATGTAACAATCATACACATGTAATCAGTAATGTAACAATCATACACATGCAATCAGTAATGTAACAATCATACACATGCAATCAGTAATGTAACAATCATACACATGCAATCAGCAATGTAACAATGATACACATGTAATCAGTAATTTAACAATCATACACATGTAATCAGCAATGTAACAATGATACACATGCAATCAGCAATGTAACAATGATACACATGTAACCAGTAATGTAACAATCATACACATGCAATCAGTAATGTAACAATCATACACATGCAATCAGTAATGTAACAATCATACACATGCAATCAGCCTTATAGACTGGAACACGGTATTGTAGAGAGAACTGAATATAAAACTCCAGGCAGGCACAAATCATGCTAACCGTGGTGACTGATATGTAAGTGAAGAAACACACGAAGAGATACGAGACAGGGAAACAATCATTGCACTAGTATATCATGTATTTTAATGAGAATTAATAGTGTATTGATACATCACAAACAACGCAGCAATGCCCTATTATCACCAGACTGGCAAAATGTAATATAGTTTCATGCCTAGAAACTAGACCCAAGACAATACATCATTAATGTTATGGAAGCGGACACTGCAACAAAAATTCTTGTAACGGTCAATCTACTAATCACCCTAAAGTATCTAGGAACCAGAATAGACCCCACCCTCACCATGGGGAAAGATGGAGAAACTAATCTGGTGGTATTACAATTTGCAAAATGCATAAATGTCATTTCCAGCTTTGAATGGCAGTGTAATTAGTCAAACATTTAGTCGGTGCAGACAAAAGCATTACGGCCGTGCCTGCCGTTTGTACGGCTATTAATTGCTCCATATTGGATAATCAGTTAGGATTATCTGCTCCGGTCTGTGCTGTGAAACTATCCATTATTATGTCGATGTATTATTGTATTGCTATGCCTTGTACAACATGGACAGTGTTGTGCCATGTAGTTTATTCTCATGTTATAGACAAGAACTGACAATGTTGTACCATGGAACATAACAGTTTATTTTCCTGTTTTTGACAATTGAAGTGATGCACGCCAAGTGGGTTTTTTTCCATGTTTTTGGTAAAAGCAGAGTGCTCTGAGCAACAACTGACAGTAGTATACCAAAGACAGGTTATTAACCTGTTCTGAGCCAACTACTGACAATTAGTTTACCAAAGACAGGTTATTGCCTTGCTTGACAGAATTCAGTGGCCCATATTTATTATTGTATTAACGAGTGGCACAGGCATGAGTTGACTGTGAAAGGAGAGGATTATGTTAGAAAAGAGTTGCCATTTTATAAACACATTTTTCGAATTTGATTATTTTTATCTACCACTGGCATGAGAGTTACGTTTTCGCCTTTTATATATTTTTGGTGATTTTTGAAATTGTAGTTTCTTTCTTTCACTTATAATCTTGCATAAATGTGGCTAAATTGTGTTTGGTGGATTTTTTCATAAATGTTTTCATGTATAAGTGTGACAGGAGAGTAAAAATTTCAGATTTTTGATGTCTAAGTGAAATTTGTGTTATGGTAGTGAGCAGAAATACAACTGAAAATATACATGTTCGCGATGAATAAAATCGGTAGATAATAATGTAGATCTTAAATATAAATTCTGCAGCAGCATAGTGAAAAGTAAATAGTAAAATACTAGCATGCACATAGTTTCTTTCAAGCATAGATTCTGCTGTAGAATAGTGAAAAGTAAATAGTAAAATATGAGTATATACACAAAGTTTCTTTCAAGCATAAATCTAAAACCACTAATTTCAACTAATATTCTTGCGTGTTTCCAGAAAGCTGAGAATTCCGAGTGAACTTGACATAAACTGCAATTAAGTTAACTATAGTATGTATTTATCACCGTGAAATAAAAGCTGTATGAGAATATCACGGACATAATGTATGAGAAGATCACGGACATAATGTATGAGAAGATCACGGACATAATGTATGAGATCACGGACATAATGTATGAGAAGATCACGGACATAATGTATGAGATCACGGACATAATGTATGAGAAGATCACGGACATAATGTATGAGAATATCACGGACATAATGTATGAGATCACGGACATAATGTATGAGAAGATCACGGACATAATGTATGAGAAGATCACGGACATAATGTATGAGATCACGGACATAATGTATGAGAAGATCACGGACATAATGTATGAGAAGATCACGGACATAATGTATGAGATCACGGACATAATGTATGAGAAGATCACGGACATAATGTATGAGAAGATCACGGACATAATGTATGAGAAGATCACGGACATAATGTATGAGAAGATCACGGACATAATGTATGAGATCACGGACATAATGTATGAGATCACGGACATAATGTATGAGAAGATCACGGACATAATGTATGAGATCACGGAGATAATGTATGAGATCACGGACATAATGTATGAGATCACGGACATAATGTATGAGATCACGGACATAATGTATGAGATCACGGACATAATGTATGAGAAGATCATGGACATAATGTATGAGAAGATCACGGACATAATGAATGAGATCACGGACATAATGTATGAGAAGATCACGGACATAATGTATGAGATCATGGACGTAATGTATGAGATCACGGACATAATGTATGAGAAGATCATGGACATAATGTATGAGAAGATCATGGACATAATGTATGAGATCACGGACATAATGTATGAGATCACGGACATAATGTATGAGAAGATCATGGACATAATGTATGAGAAGTTCTTGGACATAATGTATGAGATGATCACGGACATAATGTATGAGAAGATCATGGACATAATGTATGAGAAGATCACGGACATAATGTATGAGAATATCACGGACATAATGTATGAGAATATCACGGACATAATCTATGAGAATATCACGGACATAATCTATGAGAATATCACGGACATAATGTATGAGAATATCACGGACATAATGTATGAGAATATCACGGACATAATGTATGAGAATATCATGGACATAATGTATGAGAATATCACGGACATAATGTATGAGAATATCACGGACATAATGTATGAGAATATCACGGACATAATGTATGAGAATATCACGGACTTAATGTATGAGAATATCACGGACATAATGTATGAGAATATCACGGACATAATGTATGAGAATATCACGGACATAATGTATGAGAAGATCACGGACATAATGTATGAGAAGATCACGGACATAATGTATGAGAAGATCACGGACATAATGTATGAGAAGATCACGGACATAATGTATGAGAATATCACGGACATAATGTATGAGAAGATCACGGACGTAATGTATGAGAAGATCACGGATATTGTTAAAATATATAACTACGCAGGAATACTGGTATTCTGATGATTAAATATTGTGATAACATTCACAAAGTTGATAGTATGTAATAACGGCAATATATTTCTATGTCTCATCGATGGGTCAATTGATAGTGTCATACACAAACATTCATATACAGGATGCGCTACTTTATGAAACTAATCAATCAAATGCCATGCCAAGTGACGTAAGCAATCATGATTCTACACAAATGTCTCTTGTGCTGTTAATACGATCACTTGGTGACTTATTTTTGTGCCTCAATGACAACCCATTCATAAATTTCTTTCTTTGTCTACCTCTGTTTCTTCTCCCTTAATCTCTCCGGTGGTTACTAAAAGTTCAAGTTTTGCTGTTTTCAACACATACCATATAAATCTTTACTGTAAGCATTGAAATAAAAACTGCATGTCGCGTCCGTCTATAATTTCTATATCATTGGTAATATCACACATTCATGATGATACACTGAAAACAGGGGAAATATAATATACATTTAGAAGACTGCATTGTTGTACAAATGATGGGTCGCTTGTTATGTTAATTGCATAAATCAGTTTAGACGCAAGTAACAAATATATCAATATCATAGATGTATGTGCAAATGAAACATGTCTTTCATATTTGGCATTATTCAGTAGTCATACTTTTCTTTTTTTTTTTTAAACAACTCACTATTCTATTTGAAATATTACGTCCATAAGGTGTACGAGAAAAGTATAATGAAGTAGGTAACATCACTGTTTAAGAGTAATTGTATAACTAAACAACCTGTGAAATGAAGTGTAATGTTAAAGATTTCCTAACAACTCAAAGTTGACTTTAGATCAGAAAATGCAAGAGTAAAATTGCTTTCAATTTCATTCCTGTGAATTTAGACTGGTTTTATGCCCATTTATTGAAGGTGGTCTGAAAGAGAGGCAAAGAATAGCAACACTGTTTACATGTCGTAAGAGGCGACTGATAAGATTATGGGGCGGAGTTAGCTGTCATATCCCATTTGTGGTAAAAGTGACACAGAAGACATGATGAAGTCGGATGTGACTGGCTGAAAGGCGCAGATATCACAGCAAATATGTAAAACATGCCACAGCGAATTCCGTTCTCATCACCGGACTACATCCTGCTAATCTTTATAAGTTTGAGAACGAACGCAGACGAAGAAGTTGCCTAATTTAAGCACGATTTTTAGTAGATTGTAGTATATACATAATTGCAAATTTGGCCATTTTCTACCTCAAATTTGGTTATAAACAGCTCCAACCATCTAGTAAGCGTGAGTTAAGAGTTACACTGTATGTCATTTATTGCGTCGCAGGTTTATCTATAATCGTCCGTGTACTCATTCGCTCTCCCTCTCTCTCATCCTCCTCTCTCTCCTCCTCCTTTTTTCTTACACTTATACTGTTGAATGCAGAGACTGAGTGGTTGGGCTATCTCTGAAGTTTCTATTCGTGTTAGCATTTGTTTTATTATTGTGTATTTAACTTGAGTAAACTAGTTATTAGTTTGGTGAGGGATCACATTGAAATGCAGAATGTATGAGATATAACGTTAGCACAGTGTTTCCCAACCTTTTTGGTAACCATGCCCCACCAAAGTCTTTCTAAAATTCTGATGCCTCCTATGTAGTATATAGTATATACATTTTATTTTAATGTTCAAACATTGAATTGTTCCCCTTTGGGGCGTGCGCCTCACGTTGGGAAACACTGCGTTAGCACGTTTGTATATACCAAAAGGACAATGCAGAATGTATATAATGAAAGTAAAGTTCACCTATAGCATTTAACTGCCGAAGGGGTGTGAGATTTCAGTGGCTTTGCTATGCAAGGGCGGTGGCCATTTCCTCTCCCTCGCACATCTTCCCGGATTGATCAGTACCCAATTAAAATTGGGTCGACCCGGGAGCCGTTGTGGTCTGAAAAAGATTCAACTGGGGGAATGAACTCAAGACCACTCGTATGCAAAGCCTGTGCTCTAACCACGTTCTATGCGGCCACGGCCACAACTTCTGGTACTTGTACATACCAGCATATAAATGGAGAATGCCAGCTCTGCCATATAACGTTGACACATTCAACATAAAAATAAGAACATCAATTATTTAATCTTGTACAATTACCAACAGGAAATTATATACCAGTGTATACATTTGCGCAGGCATATATATTATTATATTTGTAAGCTGGTAACTCAGTAATCTTAACAGCCCATAGCCTTTTTGACAAAACCGCAGGATCTTCTGAGTTGTGCAATCTAGACGACACCCGGACTCACAAGGATGTTTCAACGACATGACTGTGTTAGGTTGGTCCATCGATTCATGTCCAGTTTCCGAAGGCACACATTCCATTACGTCAGTATCCCAGTATCTTTGTGTCTCTCCAGGACGCAGTACATACTTCTAGGCATATCCCAACTTCCCATAGGGCTTTCCATAAATTACGTCAATGATTGGCAAAGTTGATGTCAATAAGCGTTTTATACACCGATTGTATTTTTATTTTGTATAGCAATTTGTATGGTTCAATACAAGAATAAGTGGACAAATCACGTGACAACATACCAACTTTTTAATTTCATATGCTATTGCATTATCTCGGAAACTTGAAAAGTCGTTAACTTAAAATACTGATCTAGCTATTTATGCGCAATGATCTGGCCATCCACCTCCCACTCAGTGTGCAGCGCGCATGTCGAGTGATCAGGGGCTCTCATCGAGCAACGTGTCGAATATTTGATGCGTCGGTATATGCCACTATATCGGAATTTCGTTCCGATTAATTATGTTTGCTATTTGTTCCGTAGAAACCAGTCCACGGATTCTTGTATTGTACCATTTGTATTGTGCTAGCACAATGAGATATCTGGGTGTGTTTTTTGACAGAAGTCTGAGTTTCAATGAACATGTTGACCAAATTATCATAAGGGCAGGCAAAGGCTTAGCAGCAATGAAGGTTATGGCTGCTGCGCAGTGTGAGCAAAGATTGTTATTTCTTTTGTACCAGGGTTTGGTTGTGGCTGTGGTGGAATATGCACTGGCAATTCTGACTCTTAGCCAAACTCAGACCAAAAGACTGAATGCAGCAATGCGTATCATTCTGGGATGCACAAGAGACACATCGACAAGAACTATGCGATACCTACTTGACTGCCCAACAGCTGAGCATAGATTACAGTATTGCCGTGCACGGGCGTACCTTTAAATACATGCAGATAAGGAACACCCGTTGCA